>CANNZV010004440.1:0-41040 GCA_947561585.1 Caprella mutica | reverse complement strand
CTGTATAATCCGCCGACACGTAGCCCGTTGTAGTGATAAGCGATACGATTTGAAAAAGGCTATCTCGGAAGGCTTGTTCAAATTGGAAGGCAGCATCCCTATTCTTTTCAATAAAAAAGACAAGTGTAGAAATGAAAATCGTCAATCCAACGATTCCAAATAGATAGGCTCTGAACTCATCATTTTTCCAAACTTTTTTAAATTTTCGATTCAATGCCAAATACGTCACCGAATAATTCATGCCTGCCAAAAACATAAAAAAGATAACGATGTATTGGATGATTGCGCTCGGATAAGCGGCCATGCTCGCATTTTTGGTAGAAAATCCCCCCGTTGCCATCGTTGTGAGTCCGTGGTTGAGGGCATCGTAAAAAGTCATGCCTGCTATTTTTAAAAAAATGGTCAGCAAGACGGTCAGCCCAACGTAAATGAGCCACAATCGTTTGGCAGTTTCTTGAATGCGCGGATGGATTTTTTCGGAAGTCGGGCCTGGTGCTTCCGCTGAAAAAAGCTCAATTCCGCCAATGCCTAAAAGTGGAAAAATAGCGACGGTCAATACGATAATGCCCATGCCACCAATCCATTGTGTGAGACTTCGCCAGTATAAGAGGTCTTTCGGAACGGCTTCAATATCGGTCAGAATCGTCGCGCCCGTCGTCGTCATACCCGACATGGTTTCAAAAAAGGCATCCGTAAAGTTGACAATTTCGCCGCTAAATAAATACGGAATCATGCCAAAAGTCACCATTGACAGCCAGCCCAAGGCGACAATCAGATAACCTTCTCGCTTGTTGATGGAGTTGTCGTCGCCTTGTTTGAGTTGCCACAAAATCGCGCCGATCGCAATGCAAATCAACCCCGATTTGAGCAATGCCATACCGTCACTGTCATGAAAATAATAAGAGAAGGGCAGCCCTGTCAGCATCATTCCGCCGATAATCATCAGCAAGGCACCGATGATGCGACCGATTTGTTTAAAGTTTATCATTGAGGATATTTGTTCTTCATTTTTGAGCGGGCAAAATTAATATTAAAACTACTTCAAAACCTCCAATAACTCACTCAAAATCATCGCCGTTGCACCCCAAACCACATGCCCATCGACATCAAAATATGGAACGCCTTTTATCTTAATATTTTTCCCTGCTTTCAAATCTTTCTGCTTGTGATTCGTTTCATTTTGCAAATGCGAAATCGGCACTTCGACGATACTCCGTACCTCCGATACCTGCGGAATGAACATAGGCTCATAATCTAAATATCCCACAAATGGGTAAACCAAAAAGTTAGAGACAGGAATGTACAACTCCGTCAGTGCGCCTAAAATTTCAATTTCCTTCGCTTTTACGCCCACCTCTTCTTCGGCTTCTCGCAATGCCCCCGCTTCTAAGGATTCATCATTATCTTCCAACTTTCCGCCAGGAAAGCTAATCTGTCCGCCATGTCGGTCATTTGGATTGCTGGACTCGCGTTCTATCAATACCAGCGTCCATTCTTTGTTGCCATCAATTTTATTTTTTTGATAAAAAAGGGCTAAAACACAAGCGATTCGAGCATCTTCTGGCGGTTTTTTATAAAATTTGCGAGTAGCATGCGACATCAAGTCTTGCGCAGTATGCCCTGGCAAAGGATTTTGAAATCTTTCTTTGAAATCGTCGATAAAGGTTGTTGTTGTCATAGAAAGAGAATCATTTGAGAGGGAAATTGTTCAGCATTTTTCAGTTAATCCCCTAAAAAGCTGGCTTAAAACAATGAAACCCCGGCAGCAGCGCTACCGAGGTTTAAACAAACATACTATGAGAAAACATCTTTTAGAAGGTAATTTCCGAGGAAAGTTACGATTCTTGGTCTTTATTTGATTTGCGCAAATATGCTTCCAAGGCCATCGTCATAGACGGCGTTTCGGGGGAAGGCGCTTTGATGTTGATTTGCAATCCGTGTTCTTCCACGGCTTTGCTGGTCGTGTTTCCAAAAATAGCCAAGCGCGTATCATTTTGCGCAAATGTTGGAAAATTGTCGTACAAAGACTTGATTCCCAAGGGGCTAAAAAACACCAATACATCATAAGTAATATCGGATAAATCGGACAAATCGCTGCTTACCGTCTGGTACATCATGGCTTCTTTCCAATCAAATTCGTTGTCATTCAAAAATTTGGAAACGGCTTTTGCTCCTAAATTAGAACACGGCAAAAGGAATTTTTCCTTTGCTTTGTGTTTTAATAAATACGGTTGCAAATCTTCGATGGTTCTTTTGCCAGCGAAAACTTTCCGTTTACGATAGACGATAAATTTTTGCAAATAATTGGCAATTGCCTCTGACATGCAAAAATATTTCGTGTCTTGCGGCATTTCTACCCGCATCTCCTCACATTTTTTAAAAAAATGGTCGATAGAATTTTTACTGGTCAAAATGATTGCCGAGTAGTCTTCAATCCGCGTTCGTTGGCGACGAAAATCCTTCGTAGAAACAGGCTCTACATGAATGAACGGTCGCCAATCAATCTGCAAACCATACTTTTTTTCCAATTCGTAATAAGGAGACCGCTCGGGTTTTGGCTGAGATACCAAAATAGATTTTATACGTTTATAAATCCCGTTCACCACTTGTCCGTTTGATGCCATTCGAAAACAATTTTTTATAAAAAAATCAAAATTGAATAGACTCTTTTAAATATATGCTAATTAGCTTTTTTAATGTAGTCCACTCATTAATTATAAAAATTCAAATTCAATTCATAATTAAAAAAATCAGAATATCAGAAATAGCTCTGAATTTGATAATATGGTTTAAATTTAAACTTTTTCCGTTCTCTTTACACCGTCCCTCCTGACATTAACCATTTAACAACAATAATCAGGGGTGCAATTTCTACAGCGCAAATATACAACAAAAAGTGGAACTTGTGCAACAAAACATAGCGATTCGCAATTAGCAGACCTCTTAAAAGTAGGTATAAATACATTCCTAAAAGGACAATGAGAAAGATGGGAATCAGCGTTTTTGCCAAGGGGTCGGGTGAATAGGCAATAAATAATATCATTGGCACGAGCAATAATCCGATGATGATATTAAAAATGGTCAAAGAAAAACTATACGCTCCCGTCTCTTTTTCGATGGGAAAAATATAGCCTACCAACTTCAATAAAGTATGTCGCATCAAAAAGAATCCCGCAATGCCACCGCTACACAACAGCAACGAACTGATGTGACTATTGGCTACAGGAACGCTGAAATATTTGGTGAGCAACAGCGTAAAAATTCCTGCATTTAAAACAAACAATCCATATAAAATCAGGTAAGGAATCGTCGTCACTAAACTCCGTTCCCGAAAGAGTTGATTCAAAATATTGGCATTCAAAAAGCCCTGCCAAGCCTTCCCGATAATCGACCGAAATAAGGTAAAAATAAAGGTCAACACAATCATCATCACGATAACCGTAATGAATAAAAACCGCCGATAACCCTTGTCTTCGCCTAATATCACAGGTGCACTTTGTTCCACTTCCTCTATTTTCGGAACGGGCGTCGGTGCTGTTGGCGTCGGTGTAGCTACTCGCTCCCTCACCGTCCCCGACCGCACAATATCAAACGGATTATCAGGCGCACCCGTCGCTTTTTTCTCTTCAATCGCCTTCTGAATCACCGGGTCGAGCCTCGGCACAATTTCAAAAGGATTGCTACTGTTTTGGGCATTCGATAGCCCGCCGAAAAACAGCAACAAAAAGATAGGAAAGTGATATTTTAAATTTTGGAACATAGTTTTTGGAGTGGTGAGTTGTTAATGGTGAGTATTTAGTCTGTACTAACAACTCACCACTATCCACTCACCACTATACTTTTGGTAACGCAATTTTCAGCACATCCTGCATCTGGTCAACGTAATGAAAATTCATGCCTTTGATAAACTCAGGATTGATTTCCGCGACGTTTTTTTCATTTGTTTTACAAAGAATAATGTCCGTCATGCCCGTTCGCTTCGCCGCCAACATTTTTTCTTTGATGCCACCTACGGGCAACACTTTTCCACGCAAAGTAATCTCTCCCGTCATTGCCAAATGCGCCTTCACAGGTTGTTTTGTAAATGCAGAAGTTAATGCCGTCAACATCGTAATACCCGCCGACGGGCCATCCTTTGGAATTGCGCCTTCAGGCACGTGGATATGCACGTCTTTCGTCTCAAAATGCTTGGAATCAATGCCCATCACTTCGCTATTGGCTTTGATATAACTCATGGCAGTCGTCGCCGATTCTTTCATCACCGAGCCAAGATTTCCCGTCATCGTCATGCCACCTTTACCCGGACTTAGACTGACTTCGATGAATAAAATTTCACCCCCAACGCTCGTCCACGCCAAGCCAACTGCCACGCCGGGTGCTTGATTTTCGTTGTAAATATCGTTAGAATATTTGGCAGCACCAAGTATCGTTTTCAATTCTTCGGGCTTGACCGTGACATTGTACGGCTCTTCCATTGCCACGTTTTTCGCTACATTTCGCATCACACCCGCGATTTGGCGACGAAGGCTTCGCACGCCAGATTCTCGCGTATATTCTCGAATGATTTTTACCAATAATTTTGGTGTCACGCGCACATCTTTGGCTTTCAAACCATGCTCCGCGCGCGCTTCGGGTACAAGGTGTCTTTTGGAAATTTCTACCTTTTCCTCCGTCGAATAACCGCTTACTTGAATGATTTCCATTCTGTCCAATAAGGCGGGTTGAATGGAGTTCAAACTATTCGCCGTAGCGATAAACATGACTTTCGATAAGTCAAATTCTAAGTCTAAATAATTGTCGTGAAATGTCCCATTTTGCTCTGGGTCAAGCACTTCCAACAGCGCAGAAGACGGGTCACCCCGAAAACTTTTCCCTACTTTATCAATCTCATCCAAAATGAAAACTGGATTCGCCGAACCTACTTTTTTTAAGGACTGAATCACCCGACCTGGCATTGCGCCAATGTATGTCCGACGGTGTCCGCGCACTTCCGATTCATCGTGCAAACCACCGAGAGACATTCGGATAAACTTGCGTTTCAAGGCTTTCGCAACTGATTTTCCCAGCGAAGTTTTACCGACACCCGGAGGGCCGACAAGGCACAAAATCGGTGCTTTCATATCGCCCTTCAATTTCAAAACTGCCAAATGCTCCAAAATCCGATTTTTTACTTTTTCCAAACCATAATGGTCTTGGTCGAGCACTTTTTTGACATTTTTCAAATTGAAATTGTCCTTCGTATATTCCAGCCACGGCAAGTCCAACAATATTTCCAAATACGTCATCATAATCGAGTATTCGGGAACTTGTGGATTCACACGCCGCAATTTAGCAATGCCTTTTTCAAAAGTTTTGGACACTTCTGGCGGCCATTTTTTCTTTTTAGAACGAGCAATCAGATTTTTAAAATCAGCATCCTGCGGGTTTTGCTGCCCCAACTCTTCCTGAATGGTTTTCAACTGCTGATTCAAAAAATAATCGCGCTGCTGCTTCTCCATTTCAGAGCGCACTTTGGTTTCGATTTTATACTTCAATTCCAACAACTGCAACTCGCTATCAATGTGTACCACAATGGATTCTGCCTTGCTTCGGAGGTCGCTGTTTTCTAATAATTTTTGCTTGGCTGGAATTTTTGCTCCCAGATTAGACGCAATAAAATTCATCAAAAAACTCGGATTCCGAATATTTTTCAACATCACCATCGCCTCCATCGGAATGTGCGGAGATAACTCCACAATATTCCGCGCCTTGTCCATAATCGTCGAAATCAATGCGCTAAACTCCAAGTCTTTCGCAGGCGGTTTTTGAAATTCCAGCTTCTCGACGTACGCCTCCATGAACGGACTCTCGCTCAGCATTTCGATCATCTTAAACCGTCGTCGTCCCTGTAAAATCGCCGTCGTCGTGCCATCAGGCATTTTTATCAACTTTACAATCCGCGCAATTGTCCCAATTCTAAACAAATCATGCTCCGTCGGACTTTCGACTTTACTATCTTTCTGCGACAGCACCCCAATCATTCGGTCGTCGTCATAAGACTTCGTAATCGCCTTGATGGATTTATCGCGCCCGACGGTTATCGGAATCACAATCCCTGGAAATAACACCGTGTTCTTCAACGCTAAAATTGGCAAAATATCTGGCATGGATTCCTCCATTTCGCTCTCATCTTGCTCTTCCATCGCAATCAACGGCATGAACTCATTGTCTTCATCAAACCCCGGCTCCATTTTTATTTCTTCAAACATATTCTTTTGGTGTATTTGTGTATTTGTGTATCTGTATATTGGTTTTGATACACACTAACTGACCATTTTTTTTTATAAAATAGCGATACTCATCTGTTTTTCAAAAAATTATTAAATTTTCATTTTAAAATAAGCCACGTTGACAGTTATTTTAAAGTACAAAAACGCTCTGCTGTATGGTCAAGATTTATGCCACGAGGAGAATTTAGGATGTTTTGGCATAAAAGGCGAAAGTAACAGAAATTTTGGAAGGCAGGAAATATTTTATCGGACAAAAAGGCAGGAATTTTTTAGTGGTGAGTTGTTAGTGGTGAGTGTCGCAAAACTCACCACTAACAACTCACCACTAATAACTAGTCGTTCTCTTCCATATTGTGGTAAACGTTCTGCACATCATCGTCTTCTTCAATTTTTTCCAGTAATTTTTCAACATCAGCAACTTGTTCGGGTGTCAATTTCTTCATCACCGTCGGAATGCGTTCCAAACCAGACTCGACAATTTCTAATTTTAAATCGTTTTCGATCGCTCCCTGTAAAGCACCGAAGCTCTCAAATTTACCCGAAATCACCAATTTATCTTCTTCTTCAAATACCTCTTCTGCGCCGTGGTCAATCAATTCAAATTCGATTTCTTCAGCATCAACGCCTTCTTTATTCACTTTGAAAAAGCAATTGTGTTCAAACATGAATTCCACCGAACCCGACGTTCCCAAGCTACCATCGCACTTATTAAAATAGCTACGAACATTGGCAACCGTTCGATTGTTATTGTCGGACGCAGTCTCAATCATAATCGCAACACCATGCGGTGCATAGCCTTCAAAAGTCCCCTCTTTATAATCAGTGGTATCTTTAGAAATCGCCTTTTTGATAGCACGATTGACGGTCTCCAGTGGCATATTCGCCGCTTTGGCATTCTGAATAGTTGCCCGCAATTTGGCATTAGTGTCAGGGTCTGGGCCGCCTGCTTTTACGGCGATAACAATGTCTTTTCCGATTCGTGTAAACGTCTTGGCCATCTGCGACCAACGCTTCATCTTTCGGGCTTTTCTATATTCAAATGCTCTTCCCATCAGTTTGAATTTTAAGCTATCAGCAAATTGCTGAAGCTGTTAGTTTTTTTATAAAAAGTTTTAAATCTATTTTTAAAATAGCTAAAACTCATTCCTTTTCTTCAAAAATCACGCAAAAATAACCAGAATCTAATTTGAAACAAAATTTACTCCAATCAGCCTGCTAATTTCACTCTTTTAAATTTTCGTCCACTTCTCCTCCGACGCACTCGACGCCACTACTTTTTCAATAAAACGCATCCCGCGCATTCCATCTTGCACCGTCGGAAAATCCTGATAAATCGGGTCAACTTCCACCCCATCCAATCGCGCCTGTATGCACTTCGCAAAGTTCCGATATACATTGGCAAATGCCTCCAAATACCCTTCTGGATGCCCCGCAGGAATCCGCGCTGCCGCCAATGCTTCTGGATACAAATCACCGACGCCCGTCCGCAAAATTTCTTTTGGTTTATCCAGCCACTTGACTACCAAAGAATTGGGGAACATCTGGTGCCATTGCAAGCCGGCTTTTGTGCCGTAAACTCGGATATTCAAATCATTTTCTTCTCCCGCTGCAATTTGACTCGCGTGCAAAACGCCTTTCGCCCCATTTTCAAAACGCAACAACACATTTCCATCATCATCCAGTGCCCGACCTTCCACGAATGCCGATAAGTCCGCGCACATCTCTGTGATTTTCAAGCCCGTAATATACTCGGCGAGATTCTCCGCATGTGTGCCAATATCGCCCATCGCGCCTGCAATTCCAGAGCGTTTTGGGTCGGTTCGCCAAGCGGCTTGCTTTTGGTCGCTGTCTTCCAATTTGGTAGAAAGCCAGCCTTGTGGATATTCCACGACGACTTTTCTAATGTTGCCAATATCGCCGTTTTTAATCATCGCGCGCGCCTGTTTTACCATCGGATAGCCCGTATAATTGTGCGTCAACGCAAAAATCAATCCCGTATCTTCTACTAATTTTTCTAAAGCCTTCGCTTCCTCCATATTGAAACAAAGCGGCTTATCGCAAACGACGTGAAAACCATTTTCCAAAGCCATTTTAGCTGGACCGAAATGTACATGATTGGGCGTGACAATCGCCACAAAATCCATCCGTTCGCCTTCGGGCAATTGCTTTTCTTGCAAAATCATTTCCTCGTAGCTGCCATAGATCCGATTGGCTGGCAAATACAAGTCTTCACCCGACAACCGCGATTTTTCTGGATTGCTGCTAAATGCGCCACAGACCAATTCAATCATTCCATCCAAGGCTGCCGCCATCCGGTGAACGCCACCGATAAATGCCCCTCGCCCACCACCGACCATGCCCATGCGTATTTTTCTGCTCATTTTTGAGAGTTCAGGGTTCGGAGTTCATGGTTCAGTGTTCGTGGTTCAGCATTTTTATACAACGATGAACTAGGAACGCTGAACCACCAACTCCGAACAATTAAGCTACTGCGTCAACATTTCGATAAATCAATTTGCTACGTTCTGGTCCTGTTGAAATCATGGTAACTGGTGTCTCCAAATTTTCTTCCAAAGCTACGACAAATTCCTGCGCTGTTTTTGGTAAGTCTTCGTATTCTGTTGCGTTTTCCAAAGATTTTTGCCAGCCAGCGAATGATTTATTGACGGGTTTAATATCCGTTCCAACTAAATCGAAAGGCAGTTGTACCGTTGTTTCACCACCTATATTATAGTGTGTCGTCGCTTCGATTGCCTCGAATTGATTCAACACATCAATTTTTGTAATCACCAATTGCGTCACGCCATTCAACATAATCGTATAGCGCAATTGCGGCAAATCTATCCAGCCACAGCGGCGCGGACGACCTGTCGTTGCACCAAATTCTGCACCTTCTTTTCGTAAAAACTCGCCTGTTTCGCCATGCAACTCCGTAGGAAACGGCCCAGAACCCACACGCGTACAATACGCCTTGGTAATCCCAATCACTTCTCTAATCGTGCTTGGCGCAACGCCCAAACCAGTACAAACACCGGCCGTAATCGTATTGGAAGAAGTCACAAAAGGATAAGTTCCAAAATCAATATCCAACATTGAACCTTGCGCGCCTTCTGCCAAGATTTTTTTGCCTTCTTTCAAGGCCTGATTGATGTAATATTCACCATCAACGTGCTGTAATGACCGCAATTTAGCAAGGCTATCCATCCATTTTTTCTCCTCTGCTGCAAGGTCAAAATCAATGTCAGGGTAGATTTTTGCTAATTCCAAATGCTTATTTTTCAAAGCAGTATATCGCTTTTCAAAGTCTGGCAACGCAATGTCACCGACGCGCAAGCCATTCCGCCCCGTCTTGTCCATATACGTTGGGCCGATACCGCGCAAAGTCGAGCCAATTTTTTCCTTTCCTTTTGCTGTCTCTGCGCCAGCATCCAACAATCGGTGCGTCGGCAGAATCAAATGCGCCTTGCGAGAGACCAACAAACGGTCGGCATAATCGACGCCAGCATCTTCCAGATTTTCGATTTCGCGTTCCAAAGTAATCGGGTCAATGACGACGCCGTTACCAATCAAATTCAACAAGTTCTCTCGAAAAATGCCCGATGGAATCGTGTGCAACACGAATTTTTTGCCATCAAATTTCAAGGTGTGACCTGCATTTGGGCCGCCTTGAAAACGCGCCACCATATCATAATCTTTTGCTAAAACGTCCACGATTTTTCCCTTTCCTTCGTCGCCCCATTGCAGTCCTAAAATTACGTCTATTGCCATTGTTGTTGGTTTGGAAAATGGATATTTGAGATTCAGAAAATTCAATATCCAATTCATTATAAATTATAAAAACCTAATAGATTCCGAGCATCTATTAGGTTTTTATTGTTTTAAAATATGTTTAAATTAAAGTTTTTATCATTTACTTTTTGAAATAAAATTTATCGCTTGTTCAATAGAGTTTTTTAAAGTGAACATCGAATATACTTTGGTAATTATCATCAATTTGATAATCGTCTTATTTACGTTCACCAAAACCAATTTTCCGCCTGCTTCGTTCACTTTCTTCATCAAATTGATAATAAAACTCAATCCGACACTATTCATATAAGCCATCTGCGAAAAATCGACCACAAAATTAGTAAAACCTTTGTCTATTTGACCCATTGCAGCCCTTAAAATTTCTTTATTTTCAATTTCATATAGAAAATTGTGGGCTTCCAGTATTTGCACCTCGCTTTTTTCGTGAAAACGGTGGGTGTTTTCCATGCTATTAATTCTTTGCTGCCGTTCGTGGACAGGCCCCATTGCAATTTCCATATAAATTCAAGGAATGTCCAGTTACTTCAAATTTCAACAAATCGCCCATCATATTTTTAATTTGCTGAATGCGCGGGTCGCAAAATTCGATCACATCCCCACAATCCTGACAAATCAAATGGTCGTGTTGCTTGTAACCATGCGATTTTTCGTACTGCGCCAAGTTTTTACCAAACTGATGCTTCTTCACCAAATCACAAGTTACCAATAATTCTAACGTATTGTAAACCGTCGCGCGACTCACCCGATAGTTCTGGTTTTTCATGTGAATGTATAAGGCTTCCGCATCGAAATGGTCACTCCGCCGATAGATTTCTTCCAAAATCGCGTAGCGTTCTGGCGTTTTTCTAAAACTATTTTCTTCCAAATGTTTAGAAAAAATGTCCTTCACTTCCTTGATTAAAATATCTTCTTTTTCTGTATTCATAAGCCTCCTTTTTAAAAGGAAAACAAAGATAAGCAAAAGATGGTCGAAAGTAGGTATGGATTTTTAAATAATTATTGACACTTTATTTTTGCGCAATTTTTTTCGTAAAAAAGCGTATTTTGTGAATTCTTTTAAAATAAGGGATTGCTTCACTTTAAATCAAAAAAATGCACACCAAAAACACCCGCTTCGCCGCCGTAGATTTAGGTACAAATACGTTTCATTTATTAGTCGTTGAAAAAGGCGAAACGCAATTTTTTAAAGAAATTTACCGCGAACGCCGGTTTGTAAAATTAGCGGAAGATGGCATCGAAACCATCGGCGAAATTCCTTTTCAACGAGGTATTCAAACGCTGATTGATTTTAAAAAAAAGAGCGACGAATTGGGCGTGCCGAATGTTCGTTTATTTGGAACGGCGGCATTGCGGAGGGCGAGCAATGGTGCGGATTTTATCCAAACCATTTTTGAGGAAACAGGGCAAATAATTCAATTGATTTCAGGAGATGAAGAGGCGCGATTGATTCATCATGGGGTTGGTTTAGCAGTGCCTTTTGATGAAAAAAAGAGTATGATAATGGATATTGGTGGAGGTAGTGTGGAGTTTATCATTGCGGATAAAAAACAGGTGTATTGGGCGCAGAGTTTCCCCGTTGGCGTAGCTGTTTTGTTTAAACAATTTCATGAAAACGACCCGATAACGGAGGATGAAATTTTGGCGATTGATGCTTTTTTGGAAAAGGAAATAGAGCCGCTTTTAGTTCAATTGTCTAAATATAAAATTCATACTTTAATTGGTGCGTCTGGCGCATTTGAAGTTGCAGAAATCATGCTGCCACAGTATCGAAAAGATGAATTACATTCGATTATTCCAGTTGAAAAATTCTTACCGCTTTACCACGAAATGGTTGCGTTGTCGATGCCCGAACGATTGGCCTTAGAAGGGATGCCTGCCGCCCGCGCTGATTTAATTATTGTCGCGTACTTGTTGATTTATTTTGTGTTGCAGCGCACAGATATTCAGCAGATGGCAATTTCAAAATATGCCGTTAAGGAAGGCGTTTTGAAAGAGATGATGAGTGAAGAATTGTGTTAATATGAACGTTTTAGACTTGCTAAGTTTTTAAAACTTAGTAAGTCTCTGTCTCCAAATTTTACTCATAACGCAACGACTCAATCGGGTCTAACCGTGCCGCCTTCAACGCAGGATACATCCCCGACGCCAAACCAACAACCAAACACGTCACAATCGCCACAAAAATCCATGCCCAGGGCATAATAAAGTTACCTTTCATCGCATTGGCTACACCGTAACCGATAAGGACACCGAAGAAAATACCGACCAATCCACCCATCTGACAAATGACGATGGCTTCTGTTAAAAATTGAATTAAAATATTTTTTCGGGTCGCGCCAAGGGCTTTACAAACACCGATTTCGCGGGTGCGTTCAGTGACGGAAACAAGCATGATATTCATCAGACCAATCGCTGCGCCGAGTAACGTAATGAGTGCAATGATGAGCGCGCCCATGCGCAGTTTGGTTGTGTTTTCTTTAATCATTTTGACCAAACTATCGCTTTGATAAATTTTAAAATCGTTTTCCTCCGAGGCTTTCAAGCCCCGCACATTACGCAGTACACCCGTGGCCGCCGCAATGCCGCCTTCCAAATCTGTTGGGTCAAAAACTGATGCCCCAATGCGGTAATTTTTCTTTGCCGAGCCATAATATCGCTTACCATTGAGCAGCGGAATCAGTACCACTCGGTCTTCGCTTTGATTCATACTCGACCCTTTTGATTTCAAAACACCGATGACTTTGTACTTCGTATTCCCGACTGAAATGGTTTTATTGATGGCTCTATCTGGCTTTTTATCAAATAAATTATTGACAATGTCCATCCCAATAATTGCCTTATTGTTGCCACTTAGGACTTCGTTGTCTGTAAAATTTCGTCCATATTCGACCTCTAATCCATTAACAAAAAGGTAATTTTCATCAATCGCTTCTACGCGGACGGTCGGGTTGGTTTTTTCGTCCTCATGCTTGACCGTCGCGCTGCCTGTTGCATACATTCGAATCGTCACTTTTGCGGGATAATTGTATTTTTCTTTGAAATTCATTGCTTGGTCAAAAGTAATGACTTCGCCCGCTTTGCTTCGCTTACCTTTTTTTTGCCCTTTCAAGCTATTTCCTTTCGGATAAATATTGAACCCGTTAGCACCAATCCGAGAGAAATTATCACTCAACGAAAAAATCGCGCTATCAATCGCCGTCAAAATACCAACCAAGGCAGTGATGCCAAAAGCGATAATCATCAAGGTCAAAATCGCGCGCAATAAATTGGCGCGGATGGAACTGAAGGCGATTTTTATGTTTTCGAGTAGATTCATTTTGAAATGATAAGATTGTGGCAAAATATCGTTTAAGCAGAACCTAAGCGGTGGGAGGAAACCCACCGCTTAGGGAGGACTCAATTTTGTAAAATTAAAAAGCTATTGTGATTTCAAATATTTTGTTCGATGAAGGTGGTTAAATGGTTGACAGAAAAAGGTTTTTAAAAGAAAAGGAGCTTCATTTAAGTAACTCGGATTTGCAATCCGAGCAGGGGTCTTTGGGGGGGTCAACCCCAACAAAACGGTTAGAAAATTACGCTTCATATATTAATACGCTTCATGTATTCAATAGTTCGTGGGGCTATTTTTAGAATATTCTACGGTCTTACAGGAGTTTATATAGAGCGGTTTTAATTATTTCCATGTGTGGGGGATTCCCACATCCTTAAACAATTAAAATTTATATATAAATAATTCACTTCAATTCCCACCAATTGAACTAATCAACTTAAATCAATTAGTTATGTTTTTGCTGTGAAATTTCAGCGTTTTTCATTTGATATATCATCTCTAAATTCACCACGAACCATTGGTATTAAGTAGTGCTTTATAAAAAAATAACGTGATTGCTCGGGTTGGAAACCCGAATTACTTACTGACCCAAATCGAACCCGCCTGTTAAAAATTCCGATAAAATCGCACTTTGCCTGCCATTTTGTCATAAAAAAGCCACAAAACATAGTTGGAATAAAATATGTACTTCCCTAACCGTGCTTTTCAAGTTGAACATTTGCCATGAAATACATCACTATTCCTATCTTATACTCAACTTGAATCCTCTGCAAACGTTCTTCAAGTGATAAATGTCCTGTAAATCAGGCAATTCGTTTAAAATTTAATTATAATTAACGGATTAGTCAAAAAAGGAATAGGTTTGTTGATTTCAAAACCGTTATCTTTGCCGTCCGAAATTTGAAAATACATTTTAAAATGAGTTTTGACTATTATATATAGTGTCTTGTTTTAAAAACAAAAATAAAGATTCATGTTTGGTTTTATAAAAAAAATATTTGGTACAAAATACGACCGTGATGTGGCAACTTACGGCCCGATTGTCGATGAAATTAACGAGTATTTTGAAGAATACCGAAACCTAACCAACGATGACTTGCGTGGCAAAACGCTTGATTTTCGAGCGCGGATTAAAGCGCATTTGACGGGTATTGACGATGATATTAATGCTGTCAAGTCGGATGCGTTGGCGATGGAAGATTTGAATGAAAAAGAGAAATTGTTCAAGGAATTGGATGATTTGAAGAAGGAGCGCGACAAGCATTTGGAGGAAATTTTGAAAGACATTTTACCAGAAGCTTTTGCGGTGGTGAAAGAAACGGCGCGACGTTTTTCTGAAAATGATACCCTGACGGTAACGGCAACTCAGCACGACCGCGACCTCGCAGCGACGATGGGCAAAACTTATGTGACCATCAACGGCGACCAGGCAATTTGGAAAAATACGTGGATGGCAGCAGGTGGTGAAATCACTTGGAACATGGTGCATTACGATGTGCAGTTGATTGGTGGACAAGTGTTGCATGATGGTAAAATTGCGGAGATGCAGACGGGTGAGGGTAAAACTTTAGTCGCGACTTTGCCAGCCTATTTGAATGGATTATCGGGCGAAGGGGTACACGTTATTACGGTGAATGACTACTTGGCGCGACGGGATAGTGAGTGGATTGGACCAGTAATGGAGTTTATGTTGTTGACGATTGATTGTATTGACAAATATCGTCCGCACTCGGAAGACCGCCGCAAAGCCTACAATTGCGACATTACTTACGGTACGAATAACGAGTTTGGGTTTGACTACCTACGAGATAATATGGTCAAAAGTCTTGACGAAATGGTGCAACGCAAACACCATTATACGATGGTCGATGAGGTGGATTCGGTCTTGGTTGATGATGCTCGGACGCCGTTGATTATTTCTGGCCCAGTACCTAAAGGGACGGAGGAGCAAGAGTACATTGCTTTGAAACCAGCCGTTGAACGGTTGATTGCTGCGCAGCGAAAATTGGCGACCGAATATTTAGCGGAAGCGAAGACTCAATTTCAAGATAGCGTTTTCGGAAACGAAGATGGCGAGATGGGGATGACGCTTTTACGGGCTTACCGTGCTTTGCCGAAGCATCGTCCGTTGATTAAGTTTTTGAGTGAAGAAGGCGTGAAAGTAGAGATGCAAAAAGCAGAAAATTTCTACATGCAGGAGCAAAGCAAGCGCATGCACTTGGTTGATGAGCCGTTGTTGTTTACGATTGATGAAAAAAATCGGTCTGTTGATTTAACGGAAAAAGGAGTAGAATTTTTGTCGAAAGGTAGCGATGATACTCAATTTTTTGTCATGCCAGATATTGCGTTAGAAATGGTGAACATTGACAGCAATATGGACTTGACAGAAGAGGAAGTGCAGCAAGCAAAAACGCAGTTGGCGCAAGATTATTCTGTAAAGTCAAAACGGCTGCACGCGATTAGTCAGTTGTTGAAAGCCTATACTTTATTTGAAAAAGACCAGGAATATGTGGTCATGAACAGCGAGGTCAAAATCGTTGATGAAAGTACGGGTCGGATGATGGAAGGTCGTCGGTATTCGGATGGTTTGCATCAGGCTTTGGAGGCGAAAGAGAATGTGAAAATTGGAGACATCACGCAAACTTACGCGACGGTGACACTCCAAAATTACTTCCGAATGTACCATAAACTCGCGGGTATGACGGGTACAGCAGAGACGGAAGCGGGTGAGTTTTGGGAAATTTATAAATTGGATGTGGTCGTTATTCCAACCAATCGGCCGATTGTACGAGATGACCGAGATGATAAGGTTTACAAAACGGAACGCGAGAAATTTGACGCCGTTATTGATGAAATTCATGATTTGACGGAAGCTGGTCGCCCAGTTTTGGTGGGTACGACGCAGGTAGATATTTCGGAGAGATTGAGTGCGAAATTGGATGAAAGAGGTATTCGTCACAATGTTTTGAATGCAAAAAAACACCAACGAGAGGCAGAGATTGTTGCGGAAGCAGGTAAGCCTGGCAATGTGACGATTGCGACGAATATGGCGGGTCGGGGTACGGATATTAAAATCTCGGAGGAGGTAAAACGCGCTGGTGGTTTGGCGATTATCGGTACAGAACGGCACGATTCGCGGCGAGTGGATAGACAGTTGCGGGGGCGGGCAGGACGTCAGGGAGACCCGGGTTCTTCTCAGTTTTATGTGTCGTTGGAGGATAAATTGATGCGGTTGTTTCAGTCTGAACGGATTGCGAAATTGATGGATAGAATGGGGCATGAGGAAGGCGAAGTGATTCAACATTCTATGGTGTCAAAATCTATCGAGCGGGCGCAAAGTAAGGTGGAAGAAAACAATTTTGGTATTCGGAAGCGATTGTTGGAGTATGATGATGTGATGAACATTCAGCGGGAAGCGATTTACAAGAAACGTTATAATGCCTTGTCAGGTGAGCGTTTGTCGGTGGATTTGAATAATATGTTTTTGGGCATGACCCAGAATTTGGTGGAAATGCACAAGAACGGCGGAACGTTTGAGTCTTTTCGTCAAGAATCTGTCGCTGTCGTTGGGATTGACCCGAAGATGGAGGAGATTGATTTTATAGAAGGTCGTACTGAAGAAGTAATTGAAAAATATCAGACGCAGGTTTTTGAATTTTACGATAAAAAAGGACAGCAGATTGGCGACTTTTTATTGCCGATGATTCAAAATGTCTTGGAAAACGAAGGACACCGTTACAAGCGAATTTCTGTACCGTTCACGGATGGTCGTAGCAAAATGTTGCCCGTATCGGCAGACTTGCGCGACGCAGTAGAATCGAATGGAAAGACCGTCATGCGCGACATCGAAAAAGCGGTAACCTTGGCGATGATTGACGATAAGTGGAAAGAGCATTTGCGGTCGATGGATGAATTAAAAGATTCATCGCAGGCGGCATCGTTTGAGCAAAAAGACCCCTTGGTGGTTTATAAAATGGAGGCCTTCAACTTGTTTGAAGACCTGATTTATGGCATCAACGAAAATGTGACTTCTTATTTGTCGAAAGGAACATTGGTCTTCCGAGACGGGCGTTCTTTGGAAGAAGCCAAAGAGCAAAAAACGAATTTGAAAGGAACTTCTACTAATCGAACGGGCGAGAATCCAAATGCGGTTCGGCAGCGACAAGCAGCGGAAAACGTGAGTCGCCAAAAGGTGGAAACGTTTAAGCGGACGCAGAAAAAAGTGGGTCGGAATGAGCCTTGCCCTTGTGGGAGTGGGAAGAAATATAAGCAGTGTCATGGGAAGAAGTAGATAGGATACTATTTTCGGCAAGCAATGCAGAGTAGCTGTGTTGAAAATTAATCTTTGAATAAATAAAAACGCTGATGAGATTTACTTCATCAGCGTTTTTTTATTGACCTGTTTCTATCTAAGGAACGCTGAATTAATAAACTAAGATTCTTGAGAGAGGGGTTTTGTTCATAGTTTTTACTTTAAAAGTGCGATTTATGTTGATATAATGAGCATTTTTAAAGTGAAAAATATGGACTAAATATCCTCTCAAGAATCTTAGTTTATTAGTTGAGCGTTCCTAAATGAGATGAAAATGAAAAAAAAGCTATTTGGTATTTATTATTTAGATTACAAATCAGAACTTGATGAATTTTCTCTCAATCAAGAAGACATTTTAATAGCGGTTTCTGATTCTGAGTCGAAAATTCACAAAAAGTATGAAGGATTGGGTAGAAACCTTCAATCAGAAAGTATCATAACACAATTACGGTTTAAACCTGAGAAATTCATGGTAATCAATTACGATTGTGATTTTTTTGAAGATGATGAAAACCATCTAAATCTTTTCAATAGATTTGATACGAAAGAAGAAGCAGAAAGGCATGGGGCAAAATGTATGGCAATAAGTATATCCATTTCTACTGTTTATCCAAGATGCTTAACCGGTGGTAGTGACCCTTCGTTAATAAGTAACATTGCTGGAGAATATGAAAATTATGTGCAATCATGCAAATTTTGAAATTTTCATAGTGGGCATTTGTTTTCTCAAAAATTTTGCGAGATGTGCAATAGCATGGAGAAATTTACAGATGAAAGCGAAGAGATAATTGAAGAATTAGTTGGTATCATTTCATTATTAAGAATAAAACCATTTGAAATAATTAAAACTTAAGCGTTTGTATAATGACTATTCAAAGCCTAAAAAATAGC
This sequence comes from Caprella mutica, assembly GCA_947561585.1. NCBI lineage: Eukaryota > Metazoa > Arthropoda > Malacostraca > Amphipoda > Caprellidae > Caprella > Caprella mutica. Next base: position 22,427 of record CANNZV010004440.1, on the reverse strand, counting down.
AACTCCCTCCTCTTTGAAGCCATCAGCGGTAGCCGCGCCTACGGAACCAATCTTCCACATTCAGACATTGACTTACGGGGCGTTTTTATCATGCCTAAAAACGAATTTTTTAGTTTAAAACAAACCACGCAAGTCAACGATGCGACCAACGACGAAGTGTATTATGAATTGAGTAAATTCTTGGAATTATTGGCGAAAAGTAACCCGAATATGCTGGAAATGTTGGCGATGCCAGCAGATTGTGTGCGGTATCGGCATCCTTTGTTTGAGCGATTGGAGGCAAGTGATTTCTTATCGAAACAATGTCAGCATACCTTCGCGGGTTATGCGCTATCGCAAGTAAAAAAGGCGCGGGGGTTAAACAAAAAAATTGTCAATCCGATGGGGGAGGAACGGAAGTCGATTTTGGATTTTTGCTACGTCATTCAAGGGCATGGGTCAATTGCCTTGCAGGATTGGTTAGTGAAAAATGATTTCAAACAGAAACATTGTGGACTGGTGAAAATTGACCATTTTCCGAATATTTATGCAGTCTTTTATGATGCTAAAAATGAGCATAATTTTAAAGGCATTGTGAAAAAAGGGACGGCGAATGAAGTGCTGTTGAGTTCTGTGCCGAAAGGCGTGGAATCGGTGGCGATTATGTCTTTCAACAAAGATGGTTATCAAGTCTATTGCAAGGATTACCGCAATTATTGGGATTGGGTGGCGAAGCGAAATACGGAACGGTACGCGAATACCATCGAGCATGGTAAAAACTACGACGCTAAAAATATGATGCACACCTTTCGATTGTTAGATATGGCGGCGGAAATTGCGCGCGAACGACGAATCATTGTGCGACGACCCAATCGGGAGTTTCTGTTAAAAATTCGGCGCGGCGATTTTGATTATGCCGAATTATTGGAACGGGCGGAGGCGAAAATTGCAGAAATTGAAACGCTTTACGCCAAAAGCGACTTACCAGAAAAGCCAAATTGGGCGAAAATTAATCAGTTGTCGGTGGACATTCGTAAAGCCTGGTATTTGAAAAAATCTTGGTAGTTTTTATTTAGGAACGTGAATTAAATAAATGCAGATTTTTGAGAGAGAGAGTTTGGTCTTAGTTTTTGCTTTGAAAGTGCGATTTATGTTAGCGCAGCGATATAATGAGCATTTTTAAAGTGAAAAATATCCTGTGAATCTGCATTTATTTTGTTCGCGTTCCTTAGGGAGTTTGTAATAAATAAGGCACCCATTATGACGAAGTATTTTTTTCATCTAAAGAGTTTGAAAAATGCGAGTATAACTGGTTATTTGAGCCTTTTTTAAGTTTTTTAAATGGAAAAAGGACGAGTCAGATTGGGTAGATTATTTTTTACAAACTCCCTTACCAATTGATGATTACCTTTCGATTGTAGAATTCGATAAGGTTTGAAAAATGGCTTCCAATTGCGTCGAAAGTTCGGGCCAAGCCGCCGCCAATTTTTTAGGATATTCAAAAAAATGAACCACCGCTACGGCAAATAAAGAAATCTCAGGCAGTCCAATCGACTTTGTAATATGTTCTTTGCTAAAGCCGCTGATTTGTTGAAAACGTTCCCACGCGGATTCGTCTAATTTTGGAAAATCCAACTCAGGATAACTCAATTCATACACCTTCGCATACTCATGCAAAGCGACATTATAATATTGTGTCGGATTCAAAAAACCCATCAACAGCGGTTGTGCCGCAAACATCACTACGCCATCTTCTTCAAAAATCTCGCAGGTATGCCAGTGTTCTGGAAATTGCGGACTCGGAAACGGATGCGGATAGAGAATGACATTTTCAAACTTTGGGAAATGATAATCGCCGCGCCCCATCAACAATCGAACCGCACTCGCCGCGATACACAGCCGCATATCCGACGGAAATTCATCCGACACCTGCACCTTAAAATCAACAGCTTCAATAAATAGTGTCACACGCTCCCGAAACTGCTTGCGGACATACGGGTGCATATCGTTATAAAACCCCACCTTCGTCTCCAATAAATGTCGCAAACCAAAATCCATCGTTGGCGGATTTTTCAAATGGTATCGCCAATTAATTTGTGGGGCAAAAATGTAGCACAAGGCTGCAATAATCACAAAAGGAATCGCCAATTTTGCATAAAACCCATCATCGTCCATAAAATGAGAGGCGCCAAAAAAACTCATGGCAATAATAATGAACGGCATACTTAACCGATTAGCTGGAGACATAGTTTGATTATTTCGATTGATGCGATTATTTCGATTTTCTCGCTTGCCCGTATGGGATTGATTTTGAGGGTTGACTTTTTTATAAGAATGAATAAGAATCGACAAAGTAACTACTTTTAACCTGATTTTTCAAAAACCATTTCAAAAGCCCCGTATTTACGGCATTTCCCGATAACTCGCAACCCGAAACGCGCAACTCGCAACCCGCCCTCAAAAAATATTTTGAAAAAAAACTTATAAGTTTTTGGAAATATTAAAAGAAGCCATTACTTTTGCGTCCGCTTAACCCGACGGGGTAAAGCAACAAGGCTGGTGCCTTAGCTCAGTTGGTAGAGCAATGGACTGAAAATCCATGTGTCCCTGGTTCAATTCCTGGAGGCGCCACGAACAAAGCTCGTTGATTAATTTCAACGGGCTTTCCTTTTTTGTACCCTTTTCTTGCGGCAATTTTCATTAATTTTACCCAAAATTAATTGATGAAAAAATTCCTACTGCCATTATTCTTATTCACAACGACCTTCCTCTTGGCACAAACGGTTGATAAATCCCTTTTTGCAAATTCCAATACTCAACTTTTTTCTCCACCGAATAATCCACCCGAAAATGTCGTCGCACTGTGGGACATTCAATTTGACTATACCATCAATAACGATACAATTACTGACCTCGCGGCGGCGGTGCATTTCAATGAAGAATTTTGGGTAGCCGAATGGAATAGCAACAATATTGCCCGATTGGATAATGCGGGAAATGTCCTTGAAATTTTTATGATTCCCTCCATTTTCAGCGTGCGTGCGATGACTTGGGACGGCACGAGTCTCTGGCTGGCAAACAATACGCAGACCATTTTTGAAATCAATCCTTCTGATAAAACTATCGTCTCAACCGTCGAGATTCCCTTCGCAGATAATGTTCGCTTTTTAACTTATGATGAAACGGCTGATGGTGCAAATGGCGGTTTTTGGGTCGGTAATTTCAGCAGCGATATTGCCTTGTTTTCAAAACAAGGGACATTGCTTTCGACGATTTCAATTGATACGCACACGCTGACCGAAATTTACGGGGCAGCAGTTGATAATGAAAGCGAAGGAGGGCCGTATTTGTGGGCTTTTCAACAGGTAGGTGGTGATTTGAACGGGTTGATTGTACAGTTACAATTGCCTGAAGGAACACCGACAGGCGTAGCACGCGACGTGCAAATAGACCTCGGAACGGAAGGCGGATTAGCTGGTGGATTATTTTTGACGGATAGCTGGAATGGTGAATTGACATTGGGCGGAATTTTGCAAATTAGTGAGGACTTTGACCGATTGTTTGGCTACGAATTGAGTTTTGAAACGAGTGAAAATGTAGATATAAAAATATTGGAAATCACCGCTCCAAACTCCGGTTGTGAATTGACTACAGAAGAAACATTGACGGTTTTATTAGAAAATAACGGGGCAGTTGCCATTTCCGATACCCCTTTAGAAATTTTTCAAAATGAAATTTTAATTACTACTGAAATCGTTCCCGATACCATCGAATCCGGAGATACATTCGTTTATATTTTTAATCAAAAACTGGACTTGAGCGCGATTGATTTTTACAATTTAAAAATTATCGCTGCGGCGAATGGCGATGTTAATAATTCAAATAATCAGGTTGAAAAAATGGTGTCTAATCGCCCAATTGTTGCGTCACCGCTGGAAATTTCCTTTGATGATCTGCCACTGGACACGACGATTTTGCTCGATTTGTACAATATCGGGGATTTGCCTTTTCGCGTGAATACGGGGGCAACCGTTTCGTTGGGTACGGGGCCTATGGGCGATGCTTCGGGCGGCGACGGACACTATATATATATGGAGTCGTCGGATGGGGCGGTCGGTAGTCAGGCGATTTTGATGACGAGCTGTGTGGATTTGAGCAGTTTTGAAAACCCTGCGGTGACGTTTGCTTATCATGCGTATGGAGATGGGATTGATTTTTTACGGGTAGAGGTTTTGGATGAAATGGGCGATTTGCACGAATTATTTTTAGTTGAAAATCAGCAACAAACTGCGAGTAGCGATGCTTGGAATTTGGAATCACTAAGTCTGAGTGCTTTTGAAGGACAGCAAATTGAAATTATTTTTACGGGCAAAATCGGTGCGACGGGGCAGTTTTTTAATGCAGATATTGCGTTGGATGATATTTCGATTGGGGATATTGTGGCAGTTGAGGAGTCTGTTGCTACGGCAAAAATTTCCATTTTTCCAAATCCTGTGAGTGAGCAATTGTTTATAAATTTAAATTTAGAAAAATCTAAAATGGCGACTTTTCAATTATCAAATAACGTAGGGCAGATTATTGTTGAAACACGGAAGCAATCGTTTTTAAATGAAACGTTTGCCATAGACGTATCTAAATTTGAAGCAGGAATTTACTTTTTGAAAATAGAAATTGAAGGGAAAAACAAGGCTTGGAAGGTGTTCATCAATTGACCTAAAAAATATATTTAAGCTAACAAAATGTTTTAATTAATGTCGTTTTATTTTTAAAAATCACTTTTTTTACTTAATTTTGTTTTAAAATAAATTCTCAACGCAACCCAACAACATGAAAGTCTGCATTGCAGAAAAACCCAGCGTAGCGCGAGAAATCGCTTACATCCTCGGCGCAAAATCCAGAAAAGATGGTTATTTTGAAGGCAACGGCTATTGCGTAACTTGGACGTTTGGGCATTTGTGTACGCTCAAAATGCCCGAAGATTACAAGCCCGAATGGAAGTCTTGGAACATCAGTCTCCTACCAATGTTGCCCGAAAAATTTGAGACCAAACTCGTCGCGTCCAAAAGCATCAAAAAACAATTTTCGACCATTAAAAAACTATTCAAATCAGCGGATGTCGTCATCAACTGTGGGGATGCGGGGCAAGAAGGAGAATTGATTCAGCGTTGGGTTATGAACGAAGCAAAATACAAAGGAAAAGTGCTACGCTTGTGGATTTCTTCGCTGACACCAGAGGCGATTCGAGAGGGTTTTCGCAATTTAAAAAATGCTTCGGAATTTGATAATTTATATTATGCAGGTAGTTCGCGCGCGATTGGCGACTGGCTGTTGGGTATGAATGCAACGCGGCTTTACACCAAAAAATACGGAGGCTATAAGCAAGTTTTGTCTATCGGGCGCGTACAGACGCCAACGTTGGCAATGGTTGTCGAGCGGCATAAGGAAATCATTAATTTCGTTCCGCATCCATTTTGGGAATTGCAGACGCTGTATCGAGAAGTGGTTTTTAATTGTGAAAAAGGGCGTTTTTTGAAAAAAGAGGATGGTGAAAAGTGGTTGGAACACGTCGAAGGGAAGCCGTTTACGATTGTTTCATCAGACAAAAAACGAGGGAAAGAGTACGCACCAAAATTGTTTGATTTGACGAGTTTGCAAGTGCATTGCAACAAGCGATTTGGCTTTTCGGCGGATGCGACTTTGAAAATTGTCCAGAAATTATACGAGCAGAAAGTAGTCACTTATCCGCGTGTCGATACGACTTATTTGCCAAATGACGTCTATCCAAAAGTGCCGGGAATTTTAAAAAATATGCAGAGTTTTAGTCAACTCGTGCAACCACTTTTAAATAAAAAACTGCCCAAATCCAAACGCGTTTTTGATGATAAAAAGGTGACTGACCATCACGCGATTATTCCAACGGGTGTCGAAAAGACCTTGCCGCTAAATGAACAGAAAGTTTACGATGCGATTGCGCGGCGATTTATTGCGGCATTTTATCCCGACTGTATTGTGGCGAAAACGACGGTGATTGGCGAGGTGGATGGTTTGAAATTTAAGGCAAATGGTAAGGAGATTTTGGAAGAAGGTTGGCGTGTGGTTTTTCCGCATTTGAATAAAAAAACGGCAAGTCAAAACGCTAAATCTGATACGTCGAATAATTCCAAAAAGAAGGAAGAAGAAAAGATTTTGCCTGAATTTAAAAAAGGCGAAAGCGGACCGCATGCGCCCTCATTGATTGAAAAACAAACGCAGCCACCCAAGTATTTTACCGAAGCAACGCTGCTGCGGGCAATGGAAACGGCGGGCAAAAAAGTGGATGATGACGAATTGCGCGAATTGATGAAAGCCAACGGCATCGGTCGCCCATCGACGCGCGCGAATATCATCGAAACGCTCTTTCGGCGGCGTTACACCGAGCGTCAGAAAAAGAATATTCTGCCGACCAAAATGGGCGTCGATTTAATTGATGCCATTGGTAATGATTTGTTGAAATCAGCAGAATTGACGGGGCAGTGGGAGAAGCAATTGCGGGATATTGAGGAGGGGAAATTCTTTGCCAAGCAGTTTATTGGCAATATGAAAACGATGGTGACGCAATTGGTGACGGAGGTGAACAATGCGCCATTTCGACCGCGATTTGTCTCGGATACGCCGACCAAATATAGTGCGAAGGCGAAGGGACAAAAATTAGCACCGAAGAAGAGTTTTACTAAAAAAACGCAGCAAAAATCAGTAAAAAAAGGGGCGGCAAAAATTAAAAGCAATTCACTAACGGAATCCACTTGCCCTAAATGCAAGCAAGGAAAATTATTGAAAGGCAATTCCGCGTATGGCTGTAGCCGATGGCAATCAGGGTGCAAATTTCGGTTGCCATTTGCTTTTTCCAATAAAAAAATATCGGAGAATCAATTGTTGCGATTGGTGAATCAGGGCTCGACTATTAATTTGAAAGGTTTTAAAGTAGGTGGAAAAACGCAGGCAGGGAAAGTTGTTTTTACCGATGATTTTGAATTGAAATTTGAGCCACAAAGTCAACCGAAATTTATACAAAAAAATACGCCTACACAATCAGTTAAAAAAGATGCCGCTGCCTGTCCAAAATGTCGAACAGGACAAATTTTGAAAGGCAAAACTGCTTATGGTTGCAGTCGTTGGCAGGCGGGTTGCGATTTTAAATTTCCATTTGATACGCTCCGCGCAAAAGCGGCAGGGCAGACTTTGACCAAGGAATTGGTTTTAGACATTTTGCAAAAAGGAGTTTAATATTTCAAAATTATGCCGTAACTTGGACAGTGATATTACAGCACTTTCTAATTTTTGCTTAGACTTCCAGAGCGTAAACAATGCCAAAATTAAATCCATTTCGATGAAAAATTTAACCTTAATTACTGGACTTTTCTTCCTTTTTTCTATTTCCATTTTTGCACAAGACCGTCCTGAATTAGCCGTATCGCTGATTCCTGCGGAGTTGTTGGAGGGCGCGAATGCAGTGATTCGGCACGAAAGCGGTACTTTCATAGTGGAAGATAAAAATTTTGGAGTCGAAACCCGCAAGATGATTGTCACGCGTTTTAATAAACAGGCACGTTATAAAAACCTGGTCGTCGGCTATGATATGCACAGTAAAATTGGCAAAATCAAAGTGGAATTGTACGATGCGGAAGGCAACTTGATTCGGAAATTAAAGAAAGATGAAATCAATGATTTTGCTGCTTATGACGGTGTTTCGATTTATACGGACAACCGCCTTAAAGCAGCGAGTTTGACGCATAGCAGCTACCCTTATACCATCGTTTATGAGTATGATGTTCGGCACAAAGGTCTGCTGACTTATCCGAGTGAAGGCATCCCAGCGATGACCAAAGTAAGTGTGGAAAGATGGGATTATGCCGTGCAAGCCCCTGCAGATATTGGGTTCAAATACCGTGTTTTCAATTCAGAAGTCAAAGCAGATGAACGAATTGCGAATGGTTTGCGCACCTTGGTTTTCAAATCCAGAAACATCAAACCCGTCAAAGAAGAAGACCTTGCGCCGACGGGAATGAGGGTATCGCCAGTCATTTTATTTTTGCCAGATGAGGCGTCTATGGATGGATTTTTGGGTGGAATGTCCGATTGGAATACCTTTGGAAAATTCATGTTTGAACTCAATCAATACCACAATAATTTATCGGATGAAATGATTGCGGAAGTTAAAGCCATGACCGCCGACGCAGAGACCAATGCTGAAAAAATCGACATTTTATATAAATATGTTCAGGGAAATATGCGCTACGTTAGCGTGCAATTAGGTATTGGTGGGTGGAAATCTTTTGATGCGGCTTATGTTGAAAAAAATAAATATGGTGACTGCAAAGCCCTGACCTGGTTTACAAAATCAATGTTGGAAACGATTGGCATTGAGTCCTATCCCGCGTTGGTATTGGCAGGGAAAGAACACACTACGATGAGTCATCCCGAAGATTTTAGCTATCCTCGCTTCAATCATGTGATTTTGACCGTGCCCTCAGAAGATTTGTGGATGGAGTGTACGAGTACGATTTCGCCAACCAATTATTTGGGGTCTTTTACGGATAACCGCAGCGTTTTGTTGATTACGGAAGAAGGTGGCAAATTGGCGAGAACGCCCGCAATTCCTGTTGAAAAAAATGCGGTAACGCGAAAAGTTACCATTGATTTAAATGAAAACGGGGCGGCAACGATTGTCAATTCTACCTTATTGACAGGACCGCAGCAGGAGAATGTTCGTTATTTTGAAAAAAACTACTCCAAAGAAGAATTGGAAAAATGGTTTTTGCACAGCACCAATTTGCCAAGTTGTGAGATTCAAAAATTGGCGATTCAGGCTGACCCTGACCGTCCGAAAGCTTTGCTCGACTACGAAGTTTCTGTTAGAAAATACGGCTCAAAAGGCGGCAAAAGAATGTTCGTCCCTGCGAATTGCATCAGCCCATTTGATGATGTTCCCGATGCGTTGGAAGAACGACATTACCCCCGTCGTCGTGAATCGCGGCTATGTGGAATCGGATGAAATTACCTTGCAATTACCCGAAGGCTACGAAGTGGAAAGCATTCCGCATGAAACGATGGCTTTGACCTCGGAATTTGGGGAATATACTTTGGAAGTGACGAATAATGCGGAAACGGGGCAGTTGGTTTATACCCGAAAATTAAAGATTTTACCAGTTGATTTGCCAGCGGAACGGTATGATGATTTGCGGGATTTTTATTTGCAAATTGCGAAGGCGGATAAGATGAAATTGGTGTTGGTGGAAAAACGGACGTAGAAATTGAGGGAATATTCAATATATACATTAAATATTCCCTTAATGGGTTCAAAATCTCATTCAGAGAGATTATTGCAACGTCAATCTTGCGCGCTGCAAAATATGGATGGGATAGGCCTTCACTTCTGGCATTTCTTTTCCATCTACCTCTTGATTTCCTGTCGAACTAACCGCCTCTAATTTCCCTGAAATGATTTCCCAAATCAACGTTTTATCATTAATTTTTTCCGTTGTTGTCAATAACAAACTGCCCATCACTTCAAAGCGTTGAAAATATTTGCCTCCCAACAAATAGCCTTCCATAGCAATAGAGTTTTTCTCATCAACGGCGTAAATGCTTTTTGAAATATCAATGGGGACAAGTTCGTAATCGCGCTTGCCTGCGACTTTATCTTCGCCGTAAAAAATCGTCCAAGTATAGCGGTCGGTATTTGAAATAGGGAGAATGTGGAGTTCCATCGGGAGGGTTTGTTTCAATCCTTCGTGGTTGAAAATTTCTAAATCGCCTTGCCAAATACCTTGCCACGAAGCGGGGAAAGATAGGGAATCAGCCGCTGTTTGAGCGACAACTAATTGCACATTTAGAAAAAAGAATAGGACAATCAGGTTGGATAGTTTCATATTTTTTAATTTTGAGCCGTTGGATATTGTGCAAAATAATTTTAGTAAATTTTCAAAAAATTTACTAAATCTTAGAGATTTAGCAAATTAGGAATAATTACCCGTATTTTTCGATTTGCTAAATTTCAAAAATTTAGTAAATCTCTTATTTCAAAACAATCAAAATTCAGTTGCTAAAATTTTAAATGACCAACGCATAAAATTTAATTTTTACGATGAAAAATAAACTCACTACCCTTTTACTACTTTTTTCGACCAGTCTTTTATTGGCACAAACGACGACCCGTTTTCAACAAGAAGTCAATTATAAAATCGACGTGACGCTGGATGACCAAGCGCACACCCTCGAAGGCAATATTGAAATTGAATACACCAATAATGCCCCGACTGCGCTATCTGAAATTTGGATGCACCTATGGCCGAATGCTTACAAGAATGTCAATACCGCGTTTGCAAAGCAGCAAGTTCGATTGGGCGATACGGAGTTTTATTTTGCGCAAGATAGCGATTTTGGGTATTTGGACAAATTGGATTTTAAAATAAATGACAATACAACGACTTGGGATTATGATGAAAAAAATGTGGACATCGCTAAAATTACACTTACGGAACCATTGAACTCAGGTGAGAAAGTTACGATTAAAACGCCTTTTTTATTAAAAATCCCCGCTTCTTTTTCGCGCTTGGGACACGTTGACCAAAGCTATCAATTGACGCAGTGGTTTCCCAAACCCGCTGTTTTTGACCATAAAGGTTGGCACCCGATGCCTTATTTGAATATGGGGGAATTTTACTCGGAATTTGGAGATTTTGAAGTGAAAATTACATTGCCAGAAAACTATGTGGTGGGCGCGACGGGTGTTTTGCAAACGGATTCAGAGAAAGATTTTTTAAATAAAAAAATAAAAGAAACAACGGATTATTTTAAAAATAGAAACAATGAAAAACTAGAAATCTATGGCAAACCTGATACGTTTCCAACTTCTGGGCAAATGCTGAAAACACTCTTTTATACCGCCGAAAATGTTCACGATTTTGCATGGTTTGCAGACAAAAGATTCAAAGTACAAAAAAGTGAAGTGACGCTGAAATCTGGTCAAAAAATCGATACTTGGACAATGTTTACAGAACAACAGGCGGGTTATTGGCAAAGCAGTATCGACTATGTAGATAGGGCGGTGGCGTATTATTCGGAGATGGTCGGCGAATATCCGTGGCCGCAAGCGACGGCGGTGCAGAGTGCGTTGAGTGCGGGCGGTGGCATGGAATATCCGATGATTACAGTGATTGGTTTGGCGAATAGTCCGAAGGATTTAGACCAAGTGATTACACATGAAGTTGGGCACAATTGGTTTTATGGAATCCTTGCGAGCAATGAGCGCGACCATGCTTGGATGGATGAAGGCATGAATACTTATTATGAGTATCAATATATGAAAAAATACTACGGCGGCAGTCGCGTGGTAGAAATAGGGCCTGCGTTTTTTGAAGCCAAAACGGATGTCGATAATATGGAAGCGGCATGGTTACTTCCTGCGCGGAAGCAGATGGACCAAGCACCAGAGACGCATTCGGATGATTTTACGCAGTTGAATTATGGGATTAGTTCGTATGTGAAACCAGGGTCGGCGATGCAGCATTTGGAAGGGTATTTGGGTGAGGAAAATTTCAATAAAATCATGCAAGGTTATTATGAAAAATGGGCATTTAAACATCCTTATCCAGAAGATTTTCGGGCACACATGATGAGTCAGACGGATAAAAATCTGGATTGGTTTTTTGATGGCTATATCAATTCTATTCAAAAAATGGATTATGCAATTGCAGGGATTGTTACTAAAAATGACGGAATTGGTTTGACCATTAAAAATAAAGGACAGTTGGATGCGCCGTTTCCCGTTTCAGGCATGAAGGATGGTAAAATTGTGGAAACCCGCTGGTTTGAAGGCTTTTCGGGCCAGCAAGAAATTAGTTTTCCGCAAGGAGGTTATGATAAAATCGTTTTGGATGCCGAACATACTACGCTGGAATTGTACCGCACCAATAATAATATCAAAACGTCGGGTATTTTGAAAAAAGCTGAACCGCTGCGCTTGAAATTTGCGCCTTCGGTCGAGAATCCACAGAAGTCAGATGTCTTTTGGTTGCCAGCGATTGGCTATAATGTATATGATAAATTTATGGCGGGCGCGACGTTTTATAATCGAACTTTGCCGTCGAAACGTTTTGAATTTGCGGTGACGCCGATGTATGCTTTTGGAACGAAAAATTTGGTGGGCGTCGGGAATGTTGCCTATAATTTTTATCCAAAAAATACGTCGGCAAAGCAATTTACGCTGGGTGTGGATGTGAAGAGTTTTACGTTTGACCAAGATTCCTTAAAACGTGAACCGGAAGGACCTAAAGAGAAAGTGCAGTATAGATTTGCGAAATTTGCGCCGTATTTGGCCTTTACTTTTAGAAAATCGCCGAAGAGTTTAACGGAACATCAGATAAAATTGCAAGCGCATTTTATCAATGAAGAAATCAAAGTAAACGATGATTCGACGGGGCTTTTCGCAGGAAAAGAATGGGACAATAAGGTGTTTTACCGCTTGACCTATTCGTTGAGCAACAAGAACGCGTTGATGCCTTTTGCTCTCAAAGTTGGCTTGGAACAACATTCATTTAAAGATGTTTTTCAGACAGACCAAAGTTATATCAAAAGTTCGTTGGAAGTCGCGACTGCGTATGTGTATGATGAAAATCGACAGGTAGATGTTCGGTTGTTTTTTGGATATTTTATTGACAATACTTTGCGTGACCGGAATCCTCGCCAATTTAGTTTTTACCCGACGGCACAGGGTTTTAATGATTATACTTACGATGATTTATATTTTGGTCGAAACACGACGACGGGCTGGGAATCTCGCCAAGTTTATGACGCGCAAGGCGGCTTAAAAGTACCGCTTTTGCAAAATCCAAACAGCGTGAGTTATGGCTCGAATGACTTTTTGTTTGGGTTAAATTTGAAGGCCGATTTGCCGAAAGACTTGCCCTTGAATTTGCCTGTGAAGCCGTATTTTGATATGGTTTATTCTAAAAGCAATCGAGAAAACGCGACTTCTGACGACCAGTTTTTTTGGAGTGGTGGCGTGATGTTGGACTTCTTTGATGGGATTGTGTCCGTGAATTTTCCGATTGTCAATTCTGATAACATTAAAGAAAATTATAAATTTACTGACCGCGAAGAGTTCTTCAAAAGAGTCACTTTCAAAATTGATTTTAATCGCTTGAATCCTTGGAAATTATCGGAGGAATCAATTGGTTTGTAGGTTTGCAAAATATCCTCTCAAAAATCGGAAGTTATTTTGTGCGCATTCTTTAGTTTCAATGTGGAAAACTTTTCCAAAACAAAATTCTATATAAATTAGTCTATTTCAAAATCGTCTCCTACCTTTGGTTGACTTTTTATATGTTAAATTTTCTTCATAAGACTTTTACACGATGATTAATTACTCAAATTTACAGATTGAAAAATTGGCCATTCACCGCGTGGGCAATCAACAGCGGCAGGAAAAAAACTTCATTTCGGAGAGTCTTTTTCAGTTAAATGAAGAAATGGAAGCGGCGTTGACGAAATATTTTTTGAAGCCAATCAAGAAATCGGAAGACCATTATCGGTTTCAGCATTCGACGGATTTGAGTTATAATGAAGTGTATAATTACGCGAAAAAAGTGTTTGAAGACAACTCGACTTTGCATGAGCAATCGGTGAATATCGTTCAGCATTTGTTTAATCAATCGACGCATCCAAACATCAAATCTGGAGAAGTTTATGTGGCGTATTTCAAGGATATTGTGATTGAAGATGAGGTAGTGGATGCCTTGGGCGTGTTTAAGTCAGAGCGCAAAAGCACTTTTTTGAAGGTCGCAAGCACGGGGAATAACTTGATGATTGACACAATGGAGGGGATTCATATTGAAAAATTAGACAAGGGTTGTTTAATTTTAAATACAGAGTCAGAAGATGGTCTTCGGGTCTTGAGTGTGGACAATAATAATTATGATGCGCTGTATTGGACGCATCATTTTTTGAATATTGATTTTGTGGCGGATGAAAATTTTCACACCAAATTGTATCTGGAAATGTGTAATGAATTTTCTGCAGACGTCGTGGCAGAAAATAGTGACCGCCGCGAACAAGTGCAGTTTCTTGCCGACTCGATTGATTATTTTACCAAAAATGAGAAGTTCAATTTTGAGGATTTCACCGACCAAGTGATGGGGCAGAATGAGGAATATGCGAAGGAATTTAAAGAATATCAATCAGATTTTGGATTAGATACGGTCAATAATTTTGAAATTTCAGATACGGCATTGAAGACCGCGAAGAAGAAGGTTAAAAACTTGATTAAATTGGATACCAATATTCAAATTAAATTGGATTTTACCGACCCGGATGTGAGTAAGCATTTTATTGAAAAAGGCTATGATGAAGCACGGGGAATGCATTTTTATAAGGTGTTTTTTAATGAGGAGGAGTCGTAGAACATTGTAAATTAAGTTTCTTTTATTTTTTTTCAAAGGGATTTTAAGGGCGCAAAACGGTTTGCAAAAACCGTTTTGCGCCCTTAATCTCCCATCCGTTTTGCCGCAGGCAAAACGCACCGTGTTTTTTGAAGCTCGAAAATCTTGTGATTTTCTCACTTCCCCAGAGAAGAGATTACAAGAAACTTAATTTTAGACCTGCCCTATTCATTTTTCTGAAAAAATGAGTGACTTTGGCGATTCTGATAGTTGTTTAAAATAGAATATCTTGGGAAATCATAAGAGTTGATGGTTTTGAGAATATAGGAAATTACTTAAAAATCCATTACTTTCAGCCCGATTTAAAAATCAAAACAACAATCATGCAGCACCGATATTTAATTTTACTCGCCTTATTATTAAGCACCAATTTTCTATTTGCCCAAGAAAAAAAAGTACCGAAATCCTTCGATCAACTCACCACCGAATGGCAAAAGCAAGATGGATATTTCAATTTTTATTGGGAGGAAAAACAAGGGAAAATTTGGCTCGAAATTGATAAATTGGACACCGAGTTTCTCTACGTCAACTCCCTCCCTGCAGGCATTGGCTCGAACGATATTGGCTTAGACCGAGGACAATTGGGGCGCGACCGTGTCGTCAAATTTACGCGTAGTGGCAACAAAATTCTCCTGACTCACCTCAATTATAAATACCGCGCCGTCAGCGACAATCCAGACGAACGACAATCTGTTGAAGAAGCCTTCGCACAGTCTGTTTTATGGGGGTTTAAAATAAAATCTGAGAAAAACGGGCGCATCATCGTGGATGCGACCAAATTCCTTTTGCGCGACGCACACGACGTTGCAGGTATTTTAAAAAGTAAAAAACAAGGACAATATAAATTGGACGAATCGCGGTCAGCTATTTATTTAAACCGTACCAAAAATTTTCCAAAAAACACAGAATTTGAATCCACGCTGACCTTTACTGGCAAGGCGGAAGGTGGCTACATTCGCAGCGTCACGCCCTCGCCCGAAGCGGTGACCGTGCGGCAACATCATTCCTTTGTGGAGTTGCCAGATGCAGAATATCAGCCGCGTATTTTTGACCCACGCTGCGGTTATTTTCAAATCAGCTATCAGGATTATGCCACCCCAATTACGCAGCCCTTGGTCAAAAGATTGATTACGCGCCACCGTTTGCAAAAGAAAAATCCGACTGCCAAAATGAGCGAACCCCTCGAACCCATCATTTATTACCTTGACCGAGGCGCACCCGAACCTATCAAATCTGCTCTCATGGATGGTGCAGCTTGGTGGAATCAGGCATTTGAAGCGGCGGGCTACAAAAATGCCTTTCAAGTCAAAGAATTGCCTGCCGATGCTGACCCGATGGATGTACGGTATAATTTGATTCAATGGGTGCATCGTTCGACGCGGGGTTGGTCGTATGGAAGTTCCGTAATTGACCCGCGCACGGGGGAGATTATCAAGGGTCATGTGTCCTTGGGTTCTTTGCGCGTTCGACAAGATTTTTTGATTGCGCAGGGATTATTGCCTGGTTATGAAACGGATGGCGTGACGCCTGACCCACAATTATTGGAGATGGCATTGGCGAGACTGCGGCAGTTATCGGCGCATGAAGTTGGGCATACGATTGGCTTGGCGCATAATTTTGCAGCCAGCGTCAACGACCGCGCTTCGGTGATGGATTATCCGCATCCTTATGTGACGTTGGATGAAAATGGCAAACCGAATTTTGCGAATGCGTATGATGATAAAATTGGCGCATGGGACAAACGCACCGTTTTGTATGGTTATCAAGATTTTCCAAAAGGGACGAATGAAGCGGAGGCTTTGCAGCAAATTTTGAACGAAAACGTAGAAATGGGCTTGCAATATATTTCCGATCAAGACGCGCGTCCTGCGGGAGGCGCACATCCAGCGGCGCATCTTTGGGACAATAGCAACTCGCCGACGGAAGAGTTGAAACGGATGATTGAAGTGCGGAAAAAATCCTTGCAAAATTTGAACTTAAATAGCTTGCCAGAAGGGATGCCCGTTGCGCATTTAGAAAATATTTTAGTGCCCATTTATTTGTCACCGAGGTATCAGGTGGAGGCGGTAGCGAAGTTGATTGGTGGGGTGAATTATGAGTATTCGGTGAATAGTGCGGAGTTGAAAAATCGAAAAACACCCTTGGTTTCGCCTGTGGATGCGACTATTCAAAAAGAGGCTTTGGCCGCTTTATCACAAACGTTGGCGGCGGATTATTTAAAAATGCCTAATCATATTTTAGAACTCATTCCTCCACAGCCAATTGGCTATAATCGTGATAGAGAACTGTTTAAAACACAGACTTCGATGGTTTTTGACCCGATGGCAGCGGCGGAAGCTTCCGCAAATAATACCTTGAAATTTATTTTAAATCCAGAACGGTTGACGCGGGTGGTTGAGCAGCACGCACGAAATTCGAGAGCATTTATGTCGTTAAATGAATTGTTTGAAAACTTAAATAAAGTCAATCAAAATCGGGATAAAACCACAGCGTTTGATGTTGAATTAATTGAAATGGTTGAAAAGTTGACGCTGCAATATTTGTTTCAATTAGCAACTCATAAAACAGGAAATCAGCAAGTAGCTGCGGCTGCCTTATTTCAAATTAATAAAATGGAAAAAGTATTGATGACTAAAAATGGTTCTCCTCACGCTGCTTATCTTCTTTTTCAAATTGACCAATTTAAAAAACACCCAGAGAATTATAAAATGCCTGCTGCGCCAGAGATGCCTGCGGGGTCGCCGATTGGGTGTGGGCATGGGCATTGAATAATAGATTTGTTCCCTATCTGGATTACAGCGTGTTTAAAATGTGATAACTATTATTGAAATGATAATCTCCTTATGCCATTTCATTTTTCTCAATTCTGACAATCCCAAGATATTTCTCTCCCCTAAAAGTCCCAATTTTGCAACATGAATCCAACACTCTACGAACAATTGGGCGCAGAAAATCTGCAGCAGATGGTCAACAATTTCTATGATTTAGTTGTAGAAGATGAGACGATTTCGCATTTGTTTACCACCGATATGGAAGTGGTCAAACAGAAGCAGACGATGTTTTTGACGCAATTCTTGGGCGGACCAATGCTCTACAATCAAACCTTTGGACACCCTCGAATGCGGATGCGCCATATACCGCATAAAATCACTGGCGAGGGCGCTATGGCATGGCTGAATTGCATGAATCAAGCGATTGAAGCACTGGATATTGACGAGGAACTGAAGACGACTTTATTCAATTGTTTTCCTAAATTAGCGGCGCACATGGTCAACAGTCATGGCTAATATCGTCAAATAAAATGTAACACCAACACAATGAAGATAAAAGAAAAAGACCTCCGTACTTTCAGCTTTTCCAACTTTGCGGTCGATAACGCGACGAGCATTTTTCTGTTGACGTTTATGATTCTCTTTTTCGGGATTTATTCTTATCAAGAGATGCCGAAAGAGCAATATCCCGAAGCGTCTTTGCCGCTGATTTTTGTCAATACGCCTTATTTTGGAAACTCTGCGCCTGATATCGAAAGCCTGATTACTCGACCGATTGAGAAGGAATTGCAGTCTCTGAACGGCATTAAGTCCATTCGTTCGACGTCGATTCAGGATTTTTCGATTGTGACGGCGGAGTTTGTCAGCGAGGTAGATTTTGACTTGGCGGTTCGGAAAGTGAAGGATGCGGTGGACTTGGCGAAAAGTGAATTGCCGTCAGATTTGGACAATGACCCGATTGTGCAAGAGGTGAATTTTTCAGATTTACCGATTGTGACGGTGAATGTTTCGGGCGATTATCCGCCAGCAACGTTGAAAAAGTATGCGGAAATTTTGGAGGATGAAATTGAGGATGTCCGCGAAGTGAATGAGGTGGAAATGAAAGGAGATTTAGAAAACGAAGTCAAAATCAACGTCGATTTTTTGAAAATGGAATCCATGCAAGTCTCCTTTTTTGACCTGCAAAATGCGATTGCTTCGGAGAACATTACGATGTCGGGCGGGGAGATTGTCAACAACGATTTTCGGCGAGCAATTCGGGTGAAAGGTGAGTTTGAAAACATGGAATAAATCCGCGACCTCATCATCAAAAGTGAAAACCAACGTCCTGTATTTTTAAAAGATTTTGCGACGGTAGAGTATGGTTTTAAAGACCGCGTCAGTATCGCGCGGTCGGATGGATTTCCTGTAATTTCTCTGGATGTGATTAAGCGGCGGGGCGAAAATTTATTGGCAACTTCCGATAATGTCAAGGAAGCCGTCTTGCGAGTAAAGCCCAATTTACCCGATGATTTAAAGGTCCTATTTTAAAAAACTTATACGATAAATTCATCCGAAGTGCCTTGCGCATTCCCTTGATGATTTTTATTGGAACATTCATTTTCATGTTTATTTCCTTTAAATTATTTGAAATACGTTCCCCGAAAGTGGAGTTTTTCCCATCAGCTGACCCCGTTTATGTCAACGCATTTGTCGAATTGCCCTTAGGGAAAGACATCGAAGCGACCAACGATTTGATGAAAGAATTGGAAGGTAAAATACAGGAAGCCATCAAACCTTACGAGGCCATCGTCGAAGCCGTTTTGTCGCAAATCGGTGAAAATACTGCCGACCCCAACGCTCCACCCGAACCAGGCGCCTCACCGAATAAAGCACGATTGACCGTCTCGTTTATCCCTGCCAATGAGCGCGGAGGATTGTCCACCGTTGATGTGATGAACGACATTCGGAAAGCGATTAGTGGCTATCCTGGAGTGCAAATTCAGGTTGAAAAAAATGCGGACGGCCCACCAACGGGTAAGCCGATTAATATCGAAATTTCAGGAGAAGAACTGACGGGTTTGATACCTTTATCAGAACAAATTATCGCTTTTATCAATAGTCAAAACATTGCTGGCATTGAAGATTTGAAAGCAGATGTCAAATTGGGAAAACCAGAATTGGCGGTGAATGTTGACCGTGCCGCCGCGCGTCGTTATGGCGTTTCGACGATGGATATTGCCAATTCGATTCGGACGGCGGTGTATGGTCGGGAGGTATCAAAATTCAAGGATGGCGAAGATGAATATCCGATTTATGTGCGTCTGGATAAAAAATACCGCAACAACGTCAGTGACTTGATGAACCAACGAATTACTTTCCGAAATCCAGCTAATGGACAGATTGCGCAAGTTCCGATTTCAGCGGTAGCGAGCGTGGATTATACCTCGACTTATAGTTCGATTCAGCGCAAAGATTTAGACCGCGTGATTACCGTCGCGTCCAATATCGTTGAGCCATACAATGGCAATGAAGTCGTGGCGAATGTAAAAGCTGCGATGAAAAATTTTGACATTCCGAAGGGCTATTCATCGAGTTTACGGGCGAACAGCAAGAACAACAAGAGAATATGGAGTTTTCTTTCGATGGCTTTGTTGATTGCTTTATTTATGATTTTAATTATTTTGGTCGGGCAATTCAATTCGCTTATTTCACCGATGATTATTATGTTTTCTGTTATTTTTAGTACGATTGGCGTAGCGTTGGGATATGCACTTACGGGCGAAACGATTTCCGTAATTTTTACTGGCGTCGGCGTTATCTCCTTAGTGGGAATTGTGGTGAACAACGCCATTGTTTTGGTTGATTACGTCAATCTATTGGTTAAAAATAAACGGGAAGAACTCGGCTTGGTCAGCATGGATGATATGGATAGAGAAGATGTGCGAAATGCTATTATTAATGGCGGTGCAACGCGCTTGCGCCCCGTTTTATTGACAGCGATTACGACGGTCTTGGGCTTAATTCCGCTGGCAATTGGCTTCAATTTTAACTTTTTCACCTTGATTTCTGAACTTGACCCGCACCTTTTTATCGGCGGCGACAATACTGCAATGTGGGGACCGATGGCTTGGACAATTATTTATGAGTTGGTGTTTGCGACGTTTTTGACTTTGATTGTCGTGCCAGCGATGTATTGGTTAGCGTATCGGTTTAAAATGAAGTTGAAGGGCTTGTTTTCATAAAAAAGAGGATTCATTATGATATATTTTTCTCTGTGAGGAGAAAAATTAAATCTAAAGATGGAGCAAAAGCTGGATTTTTCTTAAAAAATCCAGCTTTTGCTCCATCTGAAAAGAGAAATTAGTGGTGCGTACGGACAGAAAGTAGATATTGTCCTATTCTAAAAAAATTAATTCCGCCGCCTCATCCTCACCGTCATCTTCTGCACTATTTTAAATTTACTTAAAAATACGCTCGCAATCACTCTTAAAACAGTATAAACTGGAATCGCCAACACCATCCCGCCAATACCATTCAATTGCGCCCCCATCAAAATAACAATGAAAATCTCCAATGGATGCGCCAAAACGCTATTCGAGAAAATCCAAGGTTGCAGCACAAAATTATCCAACAACTGCATCGCGCCAAAGACCGCAACGACCTTGACAAGCATCGGCAACATTTGGGTGTAAAATTCTAAATCTAAGTTGGAAGAAATGGTAATAATCAGCCAAAAACGGCTCCGATGAGTGGCCCGACGTAAGGAATAACATTGATTAAAGCAGCAAAAAAGCCAATCAGTAACGCATTTTTAATACCCACTAAACCCAACAAAACGGAGACAAAAATGGTAATAATCGTCATTTGAATCAAAATCCCACCAAAGTAACGCGTCAACATTCTGGAAATATCGTGGATAGCTTGACGAATGCGATTTTCGTAATGTTCTGGGGCAATCGTGACAATAAAATTAATGAAGAGTCCTTGTTCTTTTAAAAAGAAAAAGGTGATAAAAATAATGGAAAAGACGTTGAGTAGAATGTTTCCTGCCGTTGCAATTAGACTATTGAAATAGGTACGAATTGCGCTGGGTTTAAACCAATTAGAAAACATTTCGCGCATTTGTTCTGCCAAAGAAATATCGGTAGAATCCGACAGTCCGTACCTCGCCAGCCAATTATTGAATTGATTTATCGGTGCTTCCAAGGCCGCCGCAATACTTTTATAATCGACTTCCGCCAAATTATTCGCTTGCGCAATAATCAACGGTACGAAAACCATAATCAAGCCCGTAATGATAATAAAGTAACAAAGTAAGGTAAGCGCAGCGGCAACATTCGGCCTGCTTCGTATTTTCCAATGCGCAGTCTTTTTTGAAAAAAACGCATAAATGGCTGTCCAATCATCGACAGCACCCACGCAATCAGGACATACGCGACAATCGTGCTGAAATAAGACATCAATGCCAAAACGAGAACAACGCCAGAATAATGGCAACATTGCGACCAGAAATTTTCATTAAAATAGGTATATTGGTGTATTAGTACATTGGTGTATTGGTCGGGATTCGTTCTTTAGCTAACACCTAAAGTGTAAAAAATGTTCCGAACCAATATACCCATACACGAATACACCAATATACTAAATTTTAATTCGCACTCTCCGCTTCTAAGGCCAAAATACCTAACGACAACATCGCTTTTTCAGAAGCTGTTTGTTCCGCGCTTTTTTTATTGAAATCATCGGCAGTCGCCAATTTTTCACCATCAATCAGCACAGCAACTTTGAAACGGTCGCGTTTTTCGAACTTGTAGCGCGCACCAATTTGTAGGTAACGACTTGTCCGTTCTTCTGACACCATTCCAACAATTGACTTTTGTAATTGTCGTCGTACATCTCCAACTCGTGAATGTCCACATAATTCCGCAAAATTTTGCGAATCACGTAGCGCTTCGTCAGGTTGTAGCCCTGTTCCAAATACACCGCGCCGACAAGTGCTTCAACTGCATTGCCCAACATCGAACGACTCAAACGCGTTTGGTTGTATTCCTGAAGAATCATGTCCAAACCCATTTTGTCGCCATCTTGTTCAACGATTTTCGCTTGACGATTTTCGACCGCATTTGGTGAGGAAACCCTCATCTGCACCAGGATATTTTTTAAATAAATATTCCGCTACAATTGTACCCAAAACCGCATCGCCGAGATACTCTAAGCG
>CANNZV010004439.1:0-41041 GCA_947561585.1 Caprella mutica | reverse complement strand
GTTTTAACTCTTCACTGTGCACTTTATTTACAACTATTGGTGGTTGTTTTAACTCTTCACTGTGCACTTTATTACAACTATTGGTGGTTGTTTTAACTCTTCACTGTGCACTTTATTTACAACTATTGGTGATTGTTTTAACTCTTCACTGTGCACTTTATTTACAACTATTGGTGGTTGTTTTAACTCTTCACTATGCACTTTATTTACAACTATTGGTGGTTGTTTTAACTCTTCACTGTGCACTTTATTTACAACTATTGGTGGTTGTTTTAACCCTTCACTGTGCACTTCATTTACAACTATTGGTGGTTGTTTTAAACTCTTCACTGTGCACTTTATTTACAACTATTGGTGGTTGTTTTAACTCTTCACTGTGCACTCTATTTACAACTATTGGTGGTTGTTATAACTCTTCACTGTGCACTTCATTTACAACTATTGGTGGTTGTTTTAACTCTTCACTGTGCACTTTATTTACAACTATTGGTGGTTGTTTTAACTCTTCACTGTGCACTTTATTTACAACTATTGGTGGTTGTTTTAACTCTTCACTGTGCACTTTATTTACAACTATTGGTGGTTGTTTTAAACTCTTCACTGTGCACTTTATTTACAACTATTGGTGGTTGTTTAACTCTTCACTGTGCACTTTATTTACAACTATTGGTGGTTGTTTTAACTCTTCACTGTGCACTTTATTTACAACTATTGGTGGTTGTTTTAACTCTTCACTGTGCACTTTATTTACAACTATTGGTGGTTGTTTTAACCTCTTCACTGTGCACTTTATTTACAACTATTGGTGGTTGTTTTAACTCTTCACTGTGCACTTTATTAACAACTATTGGTGGTTGTTTTAACTCTTTACTGTGCACTTTATTTACAACTATTGGTGGTTGTTTTAACTCTTTACTGTGCACTTTATTTACAACTATTGGTTGTTGTTTTAACTCTTTACTGTGCACTTTATTTACATTATTGGTGGTTGTTTTAACTCTTTACTGTGCACTTTATTTACAACTATTGGTGGTTGTTTTAACTCTTCACTGTGCACTATTCACAACTATTGGTGGTTGTTTTAAATTTTCACTGTGCACTTTATTTACAACTATTTGTGGTTGTTTTAACTCGTCACTGTGCACTTTATTTACAACTATTGGTGGTTGTTTTAACTCTTTACTGTGCACTTTATTTACAACTATTGGTGGTTGTTTTAACTCTTTACTGTGCACTTTATTTACAACTATTGGTGGTTGTTTTAACTCGTCACTGTGCACTTTATTTACAACTATTGGTGGTTGTTTTAACTCTTTACTGTGCACTTTATTTACAACTATTGGTGGTTGTTTTAACTCTTCACTGTGCACTTTATTTACAACTATTGGTGGTTGTTTTAACTCTTCACTGTGCACTTTATTTACAACTATTGGTGGTTGTTTAACTCTTCACTGTGCACTTTATTTACAACTATTGGTGGTTGATTTAACTCTTCAGTGTGCAGTTTATTTACAACTATCGGTGGTTGTTTTAACTCTTCACTGTGCACTTTATTTACAACTATTGGTGGTTGTTTTAACTCTTCACTGTGCACTTTATTTACAATTATTGGTGGTTGTTTTAACTCCTCACTATGCCACTTTATTTACAACTATTGGTGGTTGTTTTAACCCTTCACTGTGCACTTTATTTACAAACTATTGGTGGTTGTTTTAACTCTTCACTGTGCACTTTATTACAACTATTGGTGGTTGTTTTAACTCTTCACTGTGCACTTCATTTACAACTATTGGTGGTTGTTTTAACTCTTCACTGTGCACTTTATTTACAACTATTGGTGGTGGTTTTAACTCTTCACTGTGCACTATATTTACAACTATTGGTGGTTGTTTTAACTCTTCACTGTGCACTTTATTTACAACTATTGGTGGTTGTTTTAACTCTTCACTGTGCACTTTATTTACAACTATTGGTGGTTGTTTTAACTCTTCACTGTGCACTTTATTTACAACTATTGGTGGTTGTTTTAACTCTTCACTGTGCACTTTATTTACAACTATTGGTGGTTGTTTTAACTCTTCACTATGCACTTTATTTACAACTATTGGTGGTTGTTTTAACCCTTCACTGTGCACTTTATTTACAACTATTGGTGGTTGTTTTAACCCTTCACTGTGCACTTCATTTACAACTATTGGTGGTTGTTTTAACTCTTCACTCTGCACTTTATTTACAACTATTGGTGGTTGTTTTAACTCTCCACTGTGCACTTTATTTACAACTATTGGTGGTTGTTATAACTCTTCACTGTGCACTTCATTTACAACTATTGGTGGTTGTTTTAACTCTTCAATGTGCACTTTATTTACAACTATTGGTGGTTGTTTTAACTCTTCACTGTGCACTTCATTTACAACTATTGGTGGTTGTTTTAACTCTTCACTGTGCACTTTATTTACAACTATTGGTGGTTGTTTTAACTCTTCACTGTGCACTTTATTCACAACTATTGGTGGTTTTTTTAACTCTTCACTGTGCACTTCATTTACAACTATTGGTGGTTGTTTTAACTCTTCACTGTGCACTCTATTTACAACTATTGTTGTTCTGAGACAGAAGTAGGTACCATTTCTCAGTTCGTCTAATAACGAAAGACAACAAATGATATGATTCTCCTTCTGTGATCATCAATCATGGATGAGACTTTTTTTCCTTTTCTCGAAATGGGTGATGATTTGCTCCATCACCTGCGTTATTGTTTAACACCTTTCATTCCTTCTTTTTATCCCCGGCGACAAGGAAAGATTAAATGTTTTTCTCCTCAGTGCTCAATCACCCAAAATTGGTTGGGAGTTTTCAGTTTCTTGGCGAAGAAGACAGTCCACTTACTTTCTCGAGATGGACATTTATGGGCTGTGGCGTCATGCTGTCCATTATCGACGGTAGATGTCAGTAGAATCAGTATTGATAGGTTGTAAGTTAGGGGAACTTTGGTATAAAGTACTTAGGCTATTTCTCCCTTAAAAAAAATTATATAAAAAATGATAACCAGAACGAAAAAAAATATATCTTGATATAAAAATGATAACCAGAACGAAAGAAAATATATCTTGATATAAAAATGATAACCAGAACGAAAGAAAATAAATTTTATATAAAAATGATAACCAGAACGAAAGAAAATAAATTTTATATAAAAATGATAACCAGAACGAAAGAAAATAAATGATAACCAGAACGAAAGAAAAATAATCTTGATATAAAAATGATAACCAGAACAAAAGAAAAAAATTATATAAAAAATGATAACCAGAACGAAAAAAAAAAATATTGATATAAAAATGATAACCAGAACGAAAGAAAATATATCTTGATATAAAAATGATAACCAGAACGAAAGAAAATAAATTTTATATAAAAATGATAACCAGAACGAAAGAAAATAAATTTTATATAAAAATGATAACCAGAACGAAAGAAAATAAATGATAACCAGAACGAAAGAAAAAAAATCTTGATATAAAAATGATAATCAGAACAAAAGAAAAAAATTATATAAAAAATGATAACGAGAACGGAAGAAAAAAAATTTGATATAAAAAATGATAACCAGAATGAAAGAAATAAACGGAGAAATAATAACCATACCGAAAAAAATATATTTTTGATTAAAAAAAATGAAAAGCAGAATAAAAGAAATAAATTATTCATACAAAAAATAGTAACCAGGACGAAAGAAAAAATTCTTCTAGTATCTAGGATGAAAGAAAATAAATTGATACATAAAAATGATAACCAGAATAAAAGAAATATGTTTTCGATGCAAAAAATGATAAGCAAAATGAAACTACAAAACTTGAATAATATATCAATCAATTCTAAATTCGTATAATCATCAATGAAAACTAAAAGTTTCCTATAATAGTTGCATATTAATGTACAACCTTTTTCCATGATTATCAATATCCATTTCACTTTTTATCCTCCTTTTAGTGATACTTTGTATTGATAAATATATATCTAAATAAATGATAATATACCAGTTAGTATTAAACAGGTGAAAAAATTTATATATGGTGCAATAAAATAATAACAAAAGAAAAAACGTTATAAAATTGTTATTAGATAGCACTGTGTAATAATAACAATTTTTGTAGTATTGTTTTTTTTTTTTTTTTGTATATGTCCGAAGATTTAGTCCTGACCGATAATTCATAACTTAACCCTATAGAAATTAAAATAGGATTTAAAATTCCTGTTTTATTTATTTCAAAAGTTTTAAATTGACCAAATTCTCCATACAAAAGCATTTCTTTATCAAACTAATTATCAAATATTTGTATAGATATTTTAACGTATGACAAGCAAAGACTTTGTTTTCGAATTAGGTTTAATTTAAACCTCGATAATGAGTTAATTACTATGGTAATTCTTTCCAATATTATTCCCCTAGATGGCGGAATTAACTCCCGCTGGAAATAATTCATGCTTCCTTTCGAATCAAAACATCGGAAAGTCCGATAAGTATTGCGTATCATTTTGAAACGGGGTTCAACGGAACAACGGGTTATCTGTTATCCTTCAACAACGGAAAACAACAGAAACAACAGGAGAAACCAATAAAAAGCGTGAAAAGCAGCCAACAGGTTTTGTTTTGTTGATGACTTTTTTTTCGAGTGAATCTGCATTGGAAATTAGAGAAGAGGGGATGAAGAAATACACGAAAAATGTAGAGCTGTGAATGGGGCTTTGGAATGTGGGCTTGAAGTGGGGTTAATGGGGCTTTGGAATGGGGGAATGGGGGGTTTGAAGTGAGGCGAATGGGGCTTTGGAATTGGGGAATGGGGGGTTTGAAGTGAGGCGAATGGGGCTTTGGAATTGGGGAATGGGGGGTTTGAAGTGAGGCGAATGGGAGGTTCGAAATTGGGAATAGGGAGTTTGGAATGAATGGGAGGGTTTGAAATAAATAAATGGGGTTTGAAATGGGGGGTGGTAGGTACAGAAGGGTAGGGGTGAGAGGGGGTTTGACTTTTCCATAGGGGTTGTTAATTGAATAATGGGGGAGTAGAACTGTCCCTCTGTTTGTACAGCTTCTCGCACAACAAAACACATTTTCAAATTCAATTTCACTATTTTGACAATTCGTCAGATTTGGAAATTTGATAAAAATTTAAATATTTACGTATTGCTCCATTTTTTGAAGAAAAAAAATATTGGTTGAATTTTTTTTTCTTCTTTTTTGGAATATTTTAGAAAGATGCGTTATAGTTCCGTTATTTCTTAGATTTTAAATAATATATTTTAGTGTACCTTTTCTAATTTACTTGAGTTAAAAGAAAAATGAATGGGAAAAAATATATTAGTATTCAGTTGCTTGGGTTAGCAGTTCTTAAAGTGATCTTCTGTTAAATAGAATAACGTTTATAAATTAGTTATAATGATCTGTTGTTAGAGTGATAAAAATTAAAAGGGATCAGTTATTGCAGTGATTAGTTATTGCAGTGATCAGTGTTCACAGTGATCAGTGTTCACAGTGATCAGTGTTCACAGTGATCAGTGTTCACAGTGATCAGTGTTTACAGTGACCAATGTTTACAGTGATCAATGTTCACAGTGATCAGTTCTTACAGTGATCAGTGTTCACAGTGATCAGTGTTTACAGTGATCAGAATTTACAGTGATCAGTGTTCACAGTGATCAGTGTTCACAGTGATCAGTGTTTACAGTGATCAGTGTTCACAGTGATCAGTGTTCACAGTGATCAGTGTTTACAGTGACCAATGTTTACAGTGATCAATGTTCACAGTGATCAGTTCTTACAGTGATCAGTGTTCACAGTGATCAGTGTTTACAGTGATCAGAATTTACAGTGATCAGTGTTTACAGTGATCAATGTTTACAGTGATCAGTTCTTAGAGTGATCAGTGTTCACAGTGATCAGTGTTTACAGTGATCAGTGTTCACAGTGATCAGTGTTCACAGTGATCAGTGTTCACAGTGATCAGTTCTTAGAGTGATCAGTGTTCACAGTGATCAGTGTTTACAGTGATCAGTGTTCACAGTGATCAGTGTTTACAGTGATCAGTGTTTACAGTGATCAGTGTTCACAGTGATCAGTGTTCACAGTGATCAGTGTTTACAGTGATCAGTGTTCACAGTGATCAGTTCTTACAGTGATCAGTGTTTACAGTGATCAGTGTTTACAGTGATCAGTGTTCACAGTGATCAGTGTTCACAGTGATCAGTGTTCACAGTGATCAGTGTTCACAGTGATCAGTGTTCACAGTGATCAGTGTTTACAGTGATCAGTGTTCACAGTGATCAGTTCTTACAGTGATCAGTGTTTACAGTGATCAGTGTTTACAGTGATCAGTGTTCACAGTGATCAGTGTTCACAGTGATCAGTGTTCACAGTGATCAGTGTTCACAGTGATCAGTGTTTACAGTGATCAGTGTTCACAGTGATCAGTGTTCACAGTGATCAGTGTTCACAGTGATCAGTTCTTACAGTGATCAGTGTTCACAGTGATCAGTGTTCACAGTGATCAGTTCATACAGTGATCAGTGTTTACAGTGATCAGTGTTCACAGTGATCAGTGTTCACAGTGATCAGTGTTCACAGTGATCAGTTCTTACAGTGATCACAAAGTACATTCATCAGACTATAACATACGATAAGTTCATTCCATTTCTGCACCAATAATAACACTCAATTCCTAAATGTTAAAATACAAACAATTCTATCCATCATTTATTTATTGCATACAATATAGTATAGTTCCTTTTAAATGATTTAAGTGTGCAATATTTGATGGAAAATAGATTGCAACCAATTGAACAAATCCTCTGATAGTGTTTAGCATTTTAATTCACCGAACTGAATGTCTTTATTGGTAATAGCAGCAACGGGGAAATGTTTTAGTGCCATGTTTGGAATTAATTTACTTGCAAATTAATGAATAATGCGTTAAATGAGTTATATAATTAATGAAATAAAGTGTAGTTAATTAATGAATAATGTGTGAGTGTGTTGTAGATAATTAATGAAATAATGCGTAGATAATTAATGAAATAATGTGTAGATAATAAATGAAATAATGTGTGAGTGTGTTGAAGATAATTAATGAAATGGGGGGAAAATATGTCATACTATCATTTCAATTCATTATTTTAATTCATTATTTTAATTCATTATTTCAATTCATTATTTTATTATTATTAGCAAATCACTTCATAAAAATTAGTGGCAAATCACTTAAGAATAGAACGATACAATTCACTCTCACTCTCATGTAAGCATACATTAGTTGTTACATCACGAAAAACAGAATTTTCTTTTTTCTATGTTATTTATTTCAAATATAAAAATATGTGATATTTATTTTTCCCTGTCTTTATTTTAAACATGAAAAAATACTTTTTATGAATGAAGATTACATTTTTTTTTTCTATAATTAACAAATACAAATATTTGCATAAAAAAATATTACCTCACAAGTAATAGTTGATGTAATTTTTTTCATATAAATTCTTAACATGTGATTGTATTTTCCATTCTATCCATGCGTTAACATGGATTATACATGTACGTTATTTGTAACAAAAGTGAAAAAAAAATTAATACATACTAATTTTCAATTAGTATGTAATACTAAATCAATTATTATGCTAATACTGTGGGATTTTATTAATTGTTGATTCTTTCAACTAATGAAGTGAATTTGTAAAACCGGTAACTAAATTAAAGGCCGTACACACTCAGTAAAACAGTAAAAAAAAGCATATTTAAATTCTACCTAAAGGGCCGTACACACGAAGGGTTTTTAAGTCTTTCCACCAAACGTTTTGCCATAAGCTCCTCCTACCTACTAGAGAATATAAAAAAAACTATATAATTATTATTTGTTTGAGTTGGTATCCATGATACCTGCAGGTATCATGGATAACAGCTAGAATAAAATTAAATTATTTTATTTTTTCTTATATGATTTAAAAGTCTTGTGGAAAAAGTAGGAGGAGCTTAGCAAAAAGTCTGGTGGAAAGACTTAAAAAACCCTGCGTATGTACGGCCCTTTAGGTAGAATTTAAATATGCTTCTCCTTTACTTTTCTATATTTGGTTGATTCTAGAATATTTTGGACCATTTTAGAATCAACTGTATACTCATTTCATTTCCAATATTTATTTTACTGTTTCGAAATATTTAGTGTAAGAGATTAAAATTATATGTATGTTGTAACAGTATTGGCAATGTTGTAACAATATTGGCAATGTTGTAACAATATTGGCAATGTTGTAACAATATTGGCAATGTTGTAACAATATTGGCAATTTTGTAACAATATTGGCAATGTTGTAACAATATTGGCAATGTTGTAACAATATTGGCAATGTTGTAACAATATTGGCAATGTTGTAACAATATTGGCAATGTTGTAACAATATTGCCAATGTTGTAACAATATTGTCAATTTTGTAACAATATTGTCAACGTTGCAACAATATTGGCAATGTTGTAACAATATTGGCAATGTTGTAACAATATTGGCAATGTTGTAACAATATTGGCAATGTTGTAACAATATTGGCAATGTTGTAACAATATTGGCAACGTCTTAGCAATATTGTTGCCACATTGTTACAAGGTTCCCTCAAAACACATTCTTTCTTTATAATTACGTAAAATACGCTGTAATTTGCTCCTATTTTCGAATATTTTCTAATTCCAGTTGATAGGATTTTACGAATTAACTTTTATGTAATTTCGTTTGGTTTGCGGTTGTGACTTTTATTTTTTTAATATTTGTGTTAGTAGCCATTCCCTTTAATAATAGTATATATTTTTTAATTAACTTAAATCAATTAGTTTCCATTTGTCACAGAAAATGAAAGAGTTACTGTTTATTACCAGTTTTATTGTTATATATTTATTATGCATTACATATTTAACAATTTATTTTGTATTCAATAATTAATATATATTAATAATACACTATTTTACTGAAATGAAACAGTAAATGAAAATGAGAAAATAAATTCAGATTGTGTGGAATATTGTTTAAAATTAAAAAATGCCATCTTTTAAAATATTATAAAAAATAGAGATACTAAAAATATGTTGCTATTTAAATTATTTACAGTTATACTGAAATACTGTTTATTTTGTTTCACTAAAGTTATATCTTTTCTATTTTCGATAATTTTAAATTTCTATTCATTTAACATAATAGCCTTTAGATCATTTCATATAGTTTTTATAACCCGTATACCGAGTCAAAGACTTTTTTTCTGAAAGTCGTAACGTACGTACGAACAATAACAGAATTTAATACAGATAATAAGTTTTTATTAGAGTATGCCACAATTTAATTTCAGTGTTTGCCTATCCTTGTCTAACTCGGAAACTAAGCCATTGTACAATCTCTAATGATTCCAGTCATATTATGAAAAGCCAATTTGTAGGAATAATGAAATAAATTATGCTATTTACTTTAATTAGAGCTTACGGAAATATTGCACATATAATTTTAATCGGTGTATATTTTGTTTAGTTTTAGAATATTATTTGTTTTAAAATTTAAATTTCGTTTATTAAATATTTTTTTGGAAAGGAAATTTTTTTGTTTTAATAAGTAAATTAAAATTTAATAATATTTTGTAAAGAATATTACATATTTAAAATAAAAATAAAATTATAATGAAATTGAATATACGTCTTGATATATCCAAGATATATATTAATTTTCTGTGTAAAAATTTTTTTTAATAATAATAAAAAAATCTGAATATGTAATAAATAAATAATATTTTTTGTGAAAATTCTTCTTTTATAACTTTTAATATTTAAAATAACATTTTTATGAGAGACAGTATAATTGATCATGTCTTATTATTTAAAAAAAATAATGGATTGTGACTTTAAACCACTTTAACCGAAATTAAAACTAAAGTAAATTAAATTAAAATAAATTAAAATTAAAATAATCTAAACAAGTTACATACAAAGTTGCATATTGTGAATTATTTTAAGCCATATGTGGTAATTTGAGTATAGTTCTTAGTACAGTATACAGTCCTCTATAGCGGACTCCTCTATAGTGGACTCCTCTATAGTGAATGCAGATTCCTTAGTAAGAGAACTAACCCGTATAGTGAACAAATTTTCTTTAATCTGCCATTATAATAATATTTAAAATATGGTTAAATACAATGCAAGATCTGCTAATTTTACACAAAATGAAAATAAGATTTTATGCATAAATAGAAAATAAACCTATGAATATTTAACAAAAAATTGTATACGTGAATGGGTTGTGTTTATTACTATACAAACTGTTAAATAAATAAATTAGATTCATTTTAGTTAATGAATTTATTTGATATGATTATTTGGAATGAGTACTTAGTTAATATTTACAAACATGATTAGATATTTAGTTTAAATAAAAAATATTATTATACTACATAAGCATGTTATTAATTTAAATCAACATATTATAATTTTAAATAAGCATTTATAATTAGAAATAAACAAGTGATTAGTTCAAAATAAGGTATACAAATATTTTGAATAAATTTTATTTTATATCTAAATAATCAAAAATAAAACAGGTTAAT
This sequence comes from Caprella mutica, assembly GCA_947561585.1. Taxonomy (NCBI): domain Eukaryota; kingdom Metazoa; phylum Arthropoda; class Malacostraca; order Amphipoda; family Caprellidae; genus Caprella; species Caprella mutica. The sequence goes on along the minus strand of CANNZV010004439.1, from coordinate 30,424 downwards.
ATATAAATATTATTTTATTTATTTATGAACAAAAAATTCATTTTTCATAAACATATGAAAAATGAGTAAATTTACTAATTTTAACTAGGGTAAGTTCCGAATTATTGGACAGTTCCATATTTTTATCATGAAAAAATATATAAAAATTGTTATTAATATAAAATATAAATAATAATTAACTTTTCCATAAATTGGAACTTAACCAACCAGAATTGTTTTAATGTTTTAAAAAGAATACATTGATTTATAAATAATAATAAATAATGTCGTAAGACTTTCTACAACGTTTCAGCTAAAAACTTTAATAATTTATTTATTATTTATTTTAATCAATATAATTAATTAACAATTGATATATACATATTTACTACAATCAGGCTTATATTATAATGATCATATATTTATTTTCGATGAAATTATAATATTTTAGCAACATTCAAAATTTAATCTTTATATAATTATATAATTTTTATATAATACTTTAATAGTAACTGAATATTTTGATTTTAAATAAATATACTAATTTATATAAAACGAATAAATAATTTACATACCAAAAATATATTATTAAAATAAAAAATTAAAATTAATAAAAAAATATGTCCATTTTATTATCACTCAAAATTTCTTTTAATTTATAAAATTTCCTATTTTATTTAAAATTCTAATTTATTTCCTATTTCAAGTCACTTTCATTCTTTTATCTTTTTGACATTTTCAAGTTTGATTCTCACTGATGAAATCCTTTCTTCTTATCTATCTCCTTTCTTATCTCTCTTATCTTTGAGAGAAACTCAATGGTTTTCTGAAGTCACTTCAGGTTTATTATTTTAGAGATTGAAAATACATGGAATTTTTGAGACTAGGCAAAAATATTATATGAACATCAAATAATAAATACTCATTTAGTAATTGCCTCAATATTGTTACAACATTGCCCCAATAATGTTACAACATTGCCTCAATATTGTTACAACATTGTCCCAATATTGTTACAACATTGCCCCAATATTGTTACAACATTGCCCCAATATTGTTACAACATTGCCCCAATATTGTTACAACATTGCCCAAATATTGTTACAACATTGCCCCAATATTGTTACAAAATTGCCCCAATATTGTTACAACATTTTCTCAATATTGTTACAACATTGCCCCAATATTGTTACAACATTGTCCCAATATTGTTACAACATTGCCCCAATATTGTTACAACATTTTCTCAATATTGTTACAACATTGCCCCAATATTGTTACAACATTGCCCCAATATTGTTACAACATTGTCCCAATATTGTTACAACATTGCCCCAATATTGTTACAACATTGCCGCAATATTGTTACAACATTTTCTCAATATTGTTACAACATTGTCCCAATATTGTTACAACATTGCCCCAATATTGTTACAGCATTGCCCCAATATTGTTACAACATTGCCCCAATACCGAGAAAAAATAATACCTGATTTCAAATGATTAAAAATTAAAATACATAAAAAAACACATAATAATATGTAGTTTATTTATTAAAACAATATTTTAAACTTTGAAATCCTATTACCCCAAATCTTTTTTACTGCACAATAGAAATAATAATTGATAAAATTAAAAGAAATTTATGATTGTTTTTCTATTTTTCTTCATGTTCTTCTTTTTTTTATTTAGGTACATAGATTATGAAAAAAAAATCTTATCACGCATATCTACAATTTTCAATGACTATATTTTTATATATATTATTCATATATTAATTCATTGTATTTATTCCATTAGATTTAAATTAACCTACATTTAATACAATTAATTTCTCTCTACTTCCTTTATATATAAACTAGCAGCTGTCAGCGAATACGTTTTACTTTCATTTAACGGCTAAATACACAAAAAAACATATCAACAGTTATCGACAAGAGTGTACCTAAACCACGTACAATTTGTTTCGTTAAAAACATAATAAAAAGATTGTAAGTATATTAAAATAAGGAGATTTTTTGATTGAAACACACTCTAAAGATTTTTTTTTCAGTAAAATCGTCTATATTGAACTTATTCGAATTACTATTTTTTAATTAAATCAATGTAAAATTTGAATAAATGACGATTAACTTCAAATTATATAATTTTTAATTAAATCAATTTAAAATTAAAACAATGACGATTAACTTCAAATTATATAATTTTTAATTAAATCAATTTAAAATTAAAACAATGACGATTAACTTCAAATTATATAATTTTTAATTAAATCAATTTAAAATTAAAACAATGACGATTAATTTCAAATAAGTAACATTGAGCACGGAAAACAAACCTAATTACTTACACCTGCAGGAGTCGGAAAGTGGAGGTTAACTCAAGTCATCAGATCCACTTTTCGAATACTGCAGGTCACCCTAGTTAACATTTAACTTTATATTGTTATATAGTTTAATATTATTAATTCTTTCTATTAGATTTGAAGTATCCGTAAAGAATAAAGTATTTGAGGTAATTATTTACAGAGTGTAGATAGCAGACTACACAGTATGAACAAACTTAACTTGAGGTGTACAGTGGACGCCGTACCGAAACCTGAAAAAATTATTAAATCGATTATTAATTAATAATATATTTTCAATTAAAATTAATTTGATGATAAAAAATAACTTATTGATCATAAAAAAAATATTAATAATTGTATTTTATTTCAATGATGTTATTTTTTAATTAGATACATATGTGATTACTACAAAATTAGCCATTTGATTTATTATTTACATACGAAAAAAATATGTTAATAGAAAGAGTTAATAAAAAGATAATAAAAAAGATAATAAAAAATTAAATAAAAAAGGTTTAAAATAAGTTAATAAATTATGTTAATAACAAGATAGTAAAATGGTTGATAAAAGAGTAAATAAAAGTTAATTAAACTCATTGTCTTACCAAAGAAATGGTAGCCAGGTACACTCCTGAATCTCTCAGGTACATCAACATGTACCTGCACCTCTGTGTTGATGCTGTAAACATCAGGCAGGTAAGAAAAACAAACCACTGATGCTATCCCCGTCCTGGCCCTCTCCAGAGTCGCCCTGAAGGATATCTCCTGGGACACGGTGAAGAGACCCGTCTGGCGACTATGTGTCACTTTGGGCTGACCCAACATGGAGCTATGGGCCTGAGAGTGACAGATGTCAGTGTAAGAAATAAAAAAATTCAAAATAAATAAATGTCGAAATCGCTCATTTGCAAGAATGACGTCATACACACATAAAAATATATCGCTTGTTTGCGAGAACATTGTCATAACTTCAAAAAAGCTTTTTTTCAGGAGAGGCATTTTGGTACTTGTAATGTACGTACATTTAATGGTATATCGTTAGGACATTTAGCCTCTCTAGCGGTACATTTTTGAGTTACAATGATGAATTTTTATCAAAATAATCAGCATTTTATGATTTATATGTGTATATATATAACTCTAAAATACATGTTTTTGTGTTTATGACTTTGTTGTTGCAAACAAGCGATATATTCGAGTTATCCAAATATCTTAAAATACTGATTATTTGGTAAAAAATTTATCATTGTAACTCTAAAATGTACCGCTAGAGAGGCTAAATGTCCTAACGATATACCATTAAATGTACGTACATTACAAGTACTAAAATGCCTCTCCTGAAAAATAGCTTTTTGGAGTTAGGACACTGAGCGATATGAAAACAATAAGAGAATTTTGTAGAAGCTTTTTTGATGAATTCAATTGTTTCTATTCCAAATATAAGGTGATATAATTCGTTTGAAAAGACAAAAAAAAATCAGTTGAAAAATTTAAAAAACCAGAAAAAGTATTTCAAATAGTGTAACTAATTACCGTAGATTTATTATATTTTCATATGATAATTCAACCAGAAATCCAGTTAGTGAGTGATTTTCCGGTCATAATCGAATTATTAAAAGTATGAAATAAAATGCTTTGCAATATATGATTTATATGACTAATGAATACTAAAATCAAATAGAGTAAAGATTCTATCTAACCTCATGATTATTTTTCTCAATCATAATTATCAGGTAAAGATTCTATCTAAGGGGTGCAGACGTTTCGTCAATTTTGAAACTCTCGACATAAGTGGCGGTGATGTATTTTTTGTATCCGCTAGTTTGTTGTACTGCACTCTTTGTGATTGTTTAATGACTTGCCAGGAGGTATGGAAGCGGCCCACCCCCCGATACACATATATCACAGTGTGTTAATATATCCCTTTACGACAATAGGTCGACGAAACGTCATATCGACGAAAAACACTTTCGACGAAACGTTTTTCGACGAAATTTCTTTCGACGAAACCGTATCTACCAATCACTTAGACTTCTCACTACAAAATTTAAGACAGAGCCTTTGGTTCTTGGAATTTTCACCGTGTGAAAAACTCCGATGGCGAAATATCCTACGGTGAATTCTCCGATCATGGGATCCTATACCCTATTGATATTAACTTATTAATTTTTTTATTCATTTATTTCCTCAAAAAACCCTTACAAAGAAGTAGAAGAGTCGGGTTAATCTCTCCTACTCCATCTATCAATACAGGGAAATTTTATTAAAAATTTGAAAGAGGGCCCGGTAAGCAACGAGGCTTTAAGGGCATCCTATTTAAACACACGATAAGTATATAACAATCATCAATAAAATTATATACAAGTAAAAGTTTAATCAATACAAAAGCAATTTCTTGAGTACACTTATAAGGAACTGACATTTAATTGTTAAAACAAATTCTTCTCAGTTTATCATCATTACTTATACAAAGAAGCGGATAATCCTTACCCGTTTGCCATTGAGGTGAAAGCTGAGGCTGGGGTGCGGTGCCCCCTCGTCACTGGTACAGGTAAGAGTAACCACAGAGTTGAGGGAGTAGAGAGGGGCCAACCCGGACAGAAATGGGGGGTTCCGGGGCACAACTGCGTGAGGGGAGAGATATTACTTTGGGGGGAGGATAACTTAGATAATACACATTGCCTCCTGGGTGCGGTTAGTATAATAAATTATATTAAAAAGAACAAGATGATGTGTGCCTATTGTATTTAATAAAATTAAAGTCTACTTTACCTAATTAATTTAATTAAAGTGAAATAAATTAGATCTGAAATTAGATTCTTGACTCCATTGTCTTTACTTTTCACCAATTGATAAATTAATTGAAACAAGCGCCAATTATTAAACACTCACTTTTCATTCTTTGCCACAAATTTTCAGTCTGTTGCTCCACACCAAAAAACCACGCACCCACTTTTGTCGCTATCAAATATCCACTCGGCGGACTACACCCCGAACAAAGCACCCCCCCCCCCCCCGCCCATCCCTTTCCCCCACTCAATCCAACCCCCAACCCCCGCTCATTAAAGCCCCCCATATTCATGAGTTGCTAACAGTGTCTAGAGCTGGACTGACACCCTCGGATTTATAGCCCTCACTTTCATTTAGGGACTTTCATTTAGAAGCTCTCATTTTAGAGGAAATCTTTGTACCTTATAGCATTCTTATGTAAATCAACCAGCAACCGGTAAATCAACCTATAATTCCCCAGCAAATGGCTGGTACAAGCACGCTGGTGACTTCATTAAGAGCTGAATTAAAAGCTCGATTGACCCCTCACAGCTTTTGATATTCGAGGCGTAACTAATTTTATTGATTCAATGGTTTAACTGTGAGTTGAAATGTTTTGAAGTCATTTGATCTGAGTAATTAATTTCTATTGTGCTTTTTCTCTCGTGTATTTGAAATAAAAGGTAATTGAAGAGTTAATTAAGTAGGCAATGTGAAGAAGAAACGTCACTTGGAAAAGTTAAAGTTATATAAATTTTACTATCGTAATGATTTAAACTCTAAGGAATATATGTGTGTTTAATTTAATAAGTTGGTTTAACCATTTACTGCGTACTCTATCTGTGACGAAAATTGATTCAAAATAATTTTATAAAATCAACATAAGGAATATAATAGACTTTCCCACACTTTCTCACGTAATCAATAACGATTTTGGATTAAAAAAATATATGGTCAGAAAAATCTTATTAAAAATTGAAATTTTGTACAGCAATAATTAAATATAATTTTTGTATCATTTCGACGAAGAATTCTTGAAAAAATGTTACATAATGTTAAAAAAAATAAAAAATAAATCAATTATATATGTAAAGTACGCATATAAGCATTAAAACCAAAACCAATTATATAAATAATGGTGAATTACATATAAAAAAAATATATAAAATTATAAATTAAAATTACAAAATTACCAATTTTAATCAATTTCTAATTAAATTAAACAATAGTATATAATAGTTTACAATTTCAAAAAAATTAGATTATATACGAATTAATTCTATTTATTCGAAAAAATAATGTAAAGCTTACCGATGACTTTCATGCTGGTCCATTTGGTATCAGTGGGGAATTTTGGGGCCTCCCCGGATATTTCGCACCTCAGGGGCGCCTCCCCCGCCCTGGCCTGTACCCGCGACACTACGACACGCCCCTCGGAGGACCTCTCCTTGTTGACGCTGAAAATACCGTCAGGAATTGGGAACACCTGTAAGAGGAGTAGAGTTATAGTGGGGTAATAGGAGATTATGTTGGGAATACCTGTAAGAGGAGTAGAGTTATGGTGGGGTAATAGGAGATTATGTTGGGAACACCTGAGAGAGGAGTAGAGTTATGGTGGGGAATAGGAGATTATGGTGGGAGCACCTGAGAGAGGAGTAGAGTTATAGTGGGGTAATAGGAGATTATGGTGGGAACACCTGTAAGAGGAGTAGAGTTATATTGGGGTAATAGGAGATTATAGTGGGAACACCTGAGAGAGGAGTAGAGTTATAGTGGGGTAATAGGAGATTATGTTGGGAACACCTGAAAGAGGAGTAGAGTTATGGTGGGGTAATAGGAGATTATGTTGGGAGCACCTGAGAGAGGAGTAAGAGTTATGGTGGGGTAATAGGAGATTCTATTGGGAACACCAGAGAGAGAGAGGGGTAGAGTTATGGTGGGGCCATATGAAATTATGTTGGGAACACCTGAGAGAGGATATAGTTATGGTGGGGCCATAGGAGATTCTATTAGGAATACCTGAGAGGTAGAGTCATAGTGAGGACCATAGGAGATTAAGTTGGTTCCATCCTTAATCTTCCATGGCCCCATCATAACTTTCTCGCGCAATAAAAACATATGTTTAAGGTTTACCAGGTATAAAAATTTTGATATGATTTGAACGAACAATTTTATTAACTAAATGAAAATTGAACAAAAATGTGCTATTTTAGTTTTTAGTGAACTCTTTACAACCTCTGTCTTTAATTTATATACTCTATGCTACAATATTATCGTCATTATTAATATAATAACTTTAGCTAAATCTGAGGACTCGAACCAGAAGTGTGGATAGTTAAACTACAAGAATATTGATACTATTGAGAACACGTTATTCTTAACGGGCAAATACACTAGTTACAATTATTAAACCCATTTTTAACGTGTCAGTACACTATATTTGATTAAGTAGTTGGAGATTATGACGCGTTAAATATAGCACGTTAATCACGTCGTTAAGAATATGCGTGATGTGAAGAGACTCTATATATCTAACTTAGGAACTTGTACACGGTAATCCGATGAAGAATTGAAGTGCTAAAATTAACTACAGTGCTGCAGTTTCGTGTGGTATATAATGTAATAAAATAACTCTATACTGTGCACTTTAATATTAAAAGATGGTTGTTTTAACTCTTCACTGTGCACTTTATTTACAACTATTGGTGGTTGTTTTAACTCTTCACTGTGCACTTTATTTACAAATATTGGTGGTTGTTTTAACTCTTCACTGTGCACTTTATTTACAACTATTGGTGGTTGTTATAACTCTTCACTGTGCACTTTATTTACAAATATTGGTGGTTGTTTTAACTCTTCACTGTGCACTTTATTTACAACTATTGGTGGTTGTTTTAACTCTTCACTGTGCACTTTATTTACAACTATTGGTGGTTGTTTCAACTCTTCACTGTGCACTTCATTTACAACTATTGGTGGTTGTTTTAACTCTTCACTGTGCACTTTATTTACAACTATTGGTGGTTGTTTTAACTCTTCACTGTGCACTTTATTTACAACTATTGGTGGTTGTTTTAACTCTATACTGTGCACTTTAATATTAAAAGATGGTTGTTTTAACTCTTCACTGTGCACTTTATTTACAACTATTGGTGGTTGTTTTAACTCTTCACTGTGCACTTTATTTACAACTATTGGTGGTTGTTTTAACTCTTCACTGTGCACTTTATTTACAACTATTGGTGGTTGTTTTAACTCTTCACTGTGCACTTTATTTACAACTATTGGTGGTTGTTTTAACTCTTCACTGTGCACTTTATTTACAACTATTTGTGGTTGTTTTAACTCTTCACTGTGCACTTTATTTACAACTATTGGTGGTTGTTTTCACTCTTCACTGTGCACTTTATTTACAACTATTGCTGGTTGTTTTAACTCTTCACTGTGCACTTTATTTACAACTATTGGTGGTTGTTTTAACTCTTCACTGTGCACTTTATTTACAACTATTGGTGGTTGTTTCAACTCTTCACTGTGCACTTTATTTACAACTATTGGTGGTTGTTTTAACTCTTCACTGTGCACTTTATTCACAACTATTGGTGGTTGTTTTAACTCTTCACTGTGCACTTTATTTACAACTATTGGTGGTTGTTTTAACTCTTCACTGTGCACTTTATTTACAACTGTTGGTGGTTGTTTTAACTCTTCACTGTGCACTTTATTTACAACTATTGGTGGTTGTTTTAACTCTTCACTGTGCACTTTATTTACAACTATTGGTGGTTGTTTTAACTCTTCACTGTGCACTTTATTTACAACTATTGGTGGTTGTTTTAACTCTTCACTGTGCACTTTATTTACAACTATTGGTGGTTGTTTTAACTCTTCACTGTGCACTTTATTTACAACTATTGGTGGTTGTTTTAACTCTTCACTGTGCACTTCATTTACAACTATTGGTGGTTGTTTTAACTCTTCACTGTAAACTTTATTTACAATTATTAGATATTCATCTACATTTCGATTTACTGTTGTGCATTTACGAATAATGGTCATATGAGATACAAGGTCACATATATCAGAAAATAATTCTCTCTGTAAGTACATCGACACCAGCAGAACTAGTACACATCATTAACTAATTAATGTTCATCTATCATATCATACTAAAATATTCCATATGAAAATTATGCTCACTCTTCTTTTAATAAATATAATCATTTATTTAATAGTTATCTAGAACTATAGTATTGAAATTATTAAATACTAGTGTACTTTCCCGTTAAAAATAACGGGTCATCATCAATACCATTTTATTACCAGTTATTAGGTTACTTTTAATGAATTCAATTAAAATAAAATTTTCTGCATAGTCTAATTTATTTTATAGATAAAAACATTTAAAAATTGAATAAAAACAGGGGAATTTAAATATCAAGTCAATATATTCCCGTGCGTATCATAGTTACATTCTTCATGTTTAATACCCGTAGTGTAAAAGCGGACACCAAACAAATAAATAAATATAAACACGAGGGAAATTATCAGTATAGATAGATAGATGATTATAATATGGCAATGACATTTTTAAAACCAGTTAGTCAACATAGAAGAAAAGGAAACGGTTCCATCTCAATCTTCTATGGCTCCACCATACCTTTCCCTCTTAATCTTCTATGGCCCCACCATACCTTTCCTTCTTAATCTTCTATGGCCCCACCATAACTTTCCCTCTTAATCTTCTATGGCCCCACCATAACTTTCCCTCTTAATCTTCTATGGCCCTACCATAACTTTCCCTCTTAATCTTCTATGGCCCCACCATAACTTTCCCTCTTAATCTTCTATGGCCCCACCATAACTTTCCCTCTTAATCTTCTATGGCCCCACCATAACTTTCCCTCTTAATCTTCTATGGCCCCATCATAACTTTCCCTCTTAATCTTCTATGGCCCCACCATAACTTTCCCTCTTAATCTTCTATGGCCTCACCATAACTTTCCCTCTTAATCTTATATGGCCCCACCATAACTTTCCCTCTTAATCTTCTATGGCCCCACCATAACTTTCCCTCTTAATCTTCTATGGCCCCATCATAACTTTCCCTCTTAATCTTCTATGGCCCCACCATAACTTTCCCTCTTAATCTTCTATGGCCCCACCATAACTTTCCCTCTTAATCTTCTATGGCCCCACCATAACTTTCCCTCTTAATCTTCTATGGCCCCACCATAACTTTCCCTCTTAATCTTCTATGGCCCCACCATAACTTTCCCTCTTAATCTTCTATGGCCCCATCATAACTTTCCCTCTTAATCTTCTATGGCCCCACCATAACTTTCCCTCTTAATCTTCTATGGCCCCACCATAACTTTCCCTCTTAATCTTCTATGGCCCCACCATAACTTTCCCTCTTAATCTTCTATGGCCCCACCATAACTTTCCCTCTTAATCTTCTATGGCCCTACCATAACTTTCCCTCTTAATCTTCTATGGCCCCACCATAACTTTCCCTCTTAATCTTCAATGGCCCCACCATAACTTTCTCTCTCTATCTTCTATGGCCCCACCATAACTTTCTCTCTCTATCTTCTATGGCCCCACCATAACTTTCTCTCTCTATCTTCTATGGCCCCACCATAACTTTCTCTCTCTATCTTCTATGGCCCCACCATAGCCTTCTCACTCGGTAAAAGTTAGATGATTCTAATTAAGAAGTAATTGGTCTTTAACTGTAGCCTGGAAAACAGTTATTGTTAAATTATATTGTTAAATTATATTGTTAAATTATATTGTTAAATTATATTGTTAAATTATATTGTTAAAATATATTGTTCAATAGTAGTGTTAAATAATAGTCAATGTTATAATGCTCAAAGTAACTTAACTCATTGTTGAACATGTTAATAATTTCCCTCTTCCTGCATTTTATACAATCGGTCACAGTATCCGGCTTGAGGTTATTAAATTGTTATGCTTCCATTGTTCAAGCATAACAATGTAATTGTTACATGTATATATAAATATACGTATATATATACACACACTGTTGTATTCTATGTATATTACACCACTATTGCATCACTATAATCACATGACGTGTTTGAACTCGTTTGAAATTGTTAAAATAAAATTGTTGATATTGTTGAAATTGTTAAAATAAAATTGTAAATTTTGTTGAAATTGTTAAAATAAAATTGTTGATATTGTTGAAATTGTTAAAATATAATTGTAAATTTTGCTGAAATTGTTAAAATATAATTGTAAATTTTGTTGAAATTGTTAAAATATAATTGTTAACATTGTTGAATTGTTAATTTAAAATTGTAATTAGTGTTAAAATATTCATTATGGTTGATAATGTTGGAATTGTTAAAATGAAATTGTTAATATTAATGAAATTGTTAGAGTATAATTGTTAATACTGTTAAAATTGTTAAAATATAATTGTTAATATAATAAAAAGTAGTTGAAATGAAATTGTTAAAATATAATTCATATCATGTTTATATATACTTAAATATTTTTTTTTTTTTTTTTTTGTATAAACAGCATAATTTTATTTATGTTGACACTTTTATTTCGTGTACATTTTCCACAAAATTCCTCAATCCTTAATATTTCTCTTACCGAAATTCCGATCAAACAATTCCAACTGGGATAAAAAGTAATACAAAGAAAACTTGGAATATAAAAAAATATTGAATTCACAATGGCTAGCAGTTTTGAAGTCGCAGAAATAACCATATAAGCTATTTCAAGTCAATCCAATAATCTCAAGATATTCACTATATTTTATAGCACTTCATAACTTGGTTAGAACAATTTCACTGCTGGAAATAAAACTTGACAGCTTACTAAAACAAGCTTGGGAGGCATTTTCCGCTGTGTTATATCGCTAGGACTCATTTGCATTTCTGGGCCAACCTTTCGAATTATTATTCGTATGAAATGGGCAAAAATTCGAACTGAACATTCGGATGAAAAGCTATGATGATTTTTTCTGGTAGAAGGAAGTCATTTATCTGTGGGTTGATAATAACCACATGTGGTTAAATAGATTCAGTTTCAGTGTATCAGTTGGATGATAATAACCACATGTGGTTAAATAGATTAGTAGAACAAGTAAGTAGGATAATAATAACCACATGTGGTTAAATAGATTAGTAGAACAAGTAAGTAGGATAATAATAACCACATGTGGTTAAATAGATTAGTAGAACAAGTAAGTAGGATGATAATAACCACATGTGGTTAAATAGATTAGTAGAACAAGTAAGTAGGATGATAATAACCACATGTGGTTAAATAGACTAGTAGAACAAGTAAGTAGGATAATAATAACCACATGTGGTTAAATAGATTAGTAGAACAAATAAGTAGGATGATAATAACCACATGTGGTTAAATAGATTAGTAGAACAAGTAAGTAGGATGATAATAACCACATGTGGTTAAATAGACTAGTAGAACAAGTAAGTAGGATGATAATAACCACATGTGGTTAAATAGACTAGTAGAACAAGTAAGTAGGATGATAATAACCACATGTGGTTAAATAGATTAGTAGAACAAGTAAGTAGGATGTACAATTGATAAAGTGAAGATAATAATGAAGGTATTTTTCATGGTTGAGATACTGTAAATGAGTTAATTTCACTTCCACAGCAAATTATTGCATTAGGACCTTGTGTGAAGCGTTAATTCTTTCTATTATCACAATAATTAACATATATAATGTAAAACGCCTCTATCATGAAATCATGTATAGTGAATGTAGTGTCATGAGTAAGGGAGTAGCCTCTATAGTTAAAAAATCTAGTCTGACATACAATGGCCATTCGTTTTCTATAACTGATGAATATTCATTGCAGACTAAAGAAAATTTGGTCACTATAGAGGCTACTTCTTTACCCCCAAATAGTAAATTGAAATCCACAGATAAAATTGTGGTAGAACTAAGAAGATTCTCAGTCTTCTTAGATTCACCACAAATTTCTATGTGGGTAGAGAAACTCCTGAGTTATGAGGTATTGGTTACTTCATATCTCAAGTGCACTAGATACTTTTCTATGGAGAACATCATTGAGGGATAATAATGACGAAATTCTAAACGTTTAACATTTTCTATAATTTACGAATAGAAAACTATTTCATAACCCAAGTGCACTTCACAACTCAGGAGTTTTATTGTATTTTTTTCTTAACTTTTAAATATTAATTAAAGTTTCAAAAACTTTTTTTTCTTTCAATTTTCAGTTTTTCACTGTACCTGCATATGTTGCTCCTCCCCCGGTGTCCACCGGTAGAACTCGTGCTCCCCGTGGTACCATTTGAGGGAGTAGAGTCCCTCTCCGGAGCCGTGGCTGCCCCGTTGTCTCCAGGAGCACTCAAGTATAGCCTCCTCCCCTGCTATGATGTTCGGAGTGATGGAGAACTCTCTGATCTTCAGTTCACCTGGGGGAGGAGAGATGGAGGAGATGTTATTAGGATATGTTACGAATTATCAGTCAGTTTCACGTATTCGATCAAATAAGAAAAACCATACAAAAATATAATAGTTAAGAACATCCATTCATACAATATCTATTTACAGTCAATACAAATAATATTCCACTAGGGTTGAACTCTTACGGTGAAGAACATTCATACAATATCTATTTACAGTCAATACAAATAATATTCCACTAGGGATGAACTCTTACGGTGAAGAACATACATATAAATTATCATTATATATCAAATATCTACAAAATGTTCTAATTCGTTACAGAGCATCGAAAACGAGAGGACGAATTCGTCCAGTTGAATATTCCAGGTTAGCGAAAGTGGCTCTTACGAAAAGATAATTAAAAGGAGGTAAAATTCTACTAATTAGGTGGATACATTTACATTACTTAAATATAAGTACAGACTGTTGCAGAGATATCGGGTACCTTTTGCTATTTAATGTCTCGAAAACTATTAAGGAATTATAAATATAGTGTCTTCAAAATTCTTATTCAGAAATGGTCTTTAAAATGGTACAAGTTTCATTTTATTACCGATGCTAGTCCAGCTGATATGAGGACTAGAAACACTGCGGGAATACAGTTTTATGAAGATCTATTCTAGAACACTTTGTTCTGAGAACACTTTGTTCTGGAATACTTTGTTCTGGAACACTGTTCTGGAACACTTAATTCTAGAACACTTTGTTCTAGAACAATGTTCTGGAACACTCTGTTCTAGAACACTTTGTTCTAGAACAGTGTTCTAGAACACTCTGTTCTAGAACAATGTTCTGGAACACTCTGTTCTAGAACAATGTTCTGGAACACTCTATTCAGGAACACTTTGTTCTGGAATACCTTTATCATTTCCTCTATATTCTCCATCTATTAGTTTCGCCTCCTTACCTACCGATATTAAATAAAATGGTGGTTTATTAATCCTTTACACTCATATAATAATTACGGCTTCATATTAATTATCAATTCCGTGCTTTTAGCATCATCATATAGTGGTAGAGTATTTTATTTTCTCTTTTATCGTTTCCGCTTGTGCCTTTCTATTATCATTTCTCCTTACATCTATCTCTTCATTTCCTTTAATTCTCTTACATTCGAGTTAATTAGCTTTTTTTATTTTCCCTTCTGTTTTCTACAATCTTTGCCTTTCTCTATCACGATTCTTTTTCTCTCATGTTTCATTCAATAGAACTTCTCCGTCCTATTCTCTTTCATTTTATTGTTCCTCTTTCCTTTTAACTCTTTCCATGTATTTCTTTCATTCCACTTATTATATATATCTTTCTTCCACATACATCTCTCTCTTTTTCTTATTGCTTTCTGAATTATTCTTCCTATCTGTTTCTCATTTTCGTATTTCATCTATTACTTAATTCTCCACCTTCTGTATTCATCCTCTCTACCCTCATCTCTCCACAGTTTCTCCCCTCATCCCTATCATTTTTTGCCCTCGTATTTCCCACAGTTCGAAAAGTCATTAATTCTACTTAGCCAGCAGTTCTGGTTCATTGGCCGTTGTGTCACTTCCCCGCTGCAGTTCACATTTTATAGCAACTTTTGATGGATGACCCAACAGCGCAAACTAGCGTGTGTGTCTTTGGCTAAAGCTCAACTTATTACCACAGCTTGATGTCTAAATTGATCTCTCCATTTAAAAAGGACATGAGGGTTTAAGTAAGACATGAAAGGTTTTAAATGGACATGAGAGATTTAAAAAGACATGAGGATTAAAGATAGACATGAGGATTAAAGAAAGAAATGAGGATTAATGAAAGACATAAGGATTTAAATAAGACATGAGGATTAAAGAAAGACATGAGGATTAAAGAAAGAAATGAGGATTAAAGAAAGACATGAGGATTAAAGAAGGACATAAGGATTTAAATAAGACATGAGGATTAAAGAAAGACATGAGGATTAAAGAAAGGCTTTATCCGAAGTACTAAGACGCAGATCAAGAAAAAGAACTGACGACAGCAATATTGGTCAGAGAGTAATAAACATCCCCCACTCTATCGGAAAGAATTGTAATGTTCTACCAAGAGAGAGAATCCTGTGTTCTTCATTAGAGATTCTACATTTCGTGAACATGAATAATATTCTACAGTAGAGCTCCACTATAGTGAACGTAGAGTCCTGAAAGAGAGAACTACCCTTTATAGTGTACAATCTTTCTTTAGTCTGCCATAGAATTGTTTAGTTTTAGAAAACTGATGACCATTTTATGGCAGACTATTGGAAATTTGTTCACTATACGAGGTAGTTCTCTTATTCTGTACTCTAAATTCACTATAGTGGAGTTCACTACAGAGAAGTTCAATATAGAGGAGTTCGACTGTACCAAAGCTTGGTCTTCCCAATTCAGTTTTTCAGAGAATCAACACTCGGATGAAGAGTTGTAGAGTTGCACTTAACAGACGAAGTTTCTGACTCTCTTTGGATTTAAACAAGAATGTCATTCCTCCTCAATTAACTCAGATAGAATCCATTAGTAGAGCAAACTCCCTTCTTTGAAGTTATTTCTGATCGATGGCTCATCTGCAGTCTCATGGCTTGGTCTTTGAGTCTCATGGCTTGGTCTTTGAGTCTCATGGCTTGGTCTTTAAGTCTCATGGCTTGGTCTTTAAGTCTCATGGCTTGGTCTTTAAGTCTCATGGCTTGGTCTTTAAGTCTCATGGCTTGGTCTTTATGTCTCATGGCTTGGTCTTTAAGTCTCATGGCTTGGTGTTTGAGTCTCATGGTTTGGTCTTTGAGTCTCATGGCTTGGTCTTTAAGTCTCATGGCTTGGTGTTTGAGTCTCATGGTTTGGTCTTTGAGTCTCATGGCTTGGTCTTTAAGTCTCATGGCTTGGTCTTTGAGTCTCATGGCTTGGTCTTTAAGTCTCATGGCTTGGTCTTTGAGTCTCATGGCTTGGTCTTTAAGTCTCATGGCTTGGTCTTTAAGTCTCATGGCTTGGTCTTTAAGTCTCATGGCTTGGTCTTTAAGTCTCATGGCTTGGTCTTTGAGTCTCATGGCTTGGTCTTTAAGTCTCATGGCTTGGTCTTTAAGTCTCATGGCTTGGTCTTTAAGTCTCATGGCTTGGTGTTTGAGTCTCATGGTTTGGTCTTTGAGTCTCATGGCTTGGTCTTTAAGTCTCATGGCTTGGTGTTTGAGTCTCATGGTTTGGTCTTTGAGTCTCATGGCTTGGTCTTTAAGTCTCATGGCTTGGTCTTTGAGTCTCATGGCTTGGTCTTTAAGTCTCATGGCTTGGTCTTTAAGTCTCATGGCTTGGTCTTTAAGTCTCATGGCTTGGTCTTTAAGTCTCATGGCTTGGTCTTTAAGTCTCATGGCTTGGTCTTTGAGTCTCATGGCTTGGTCTTTAAGTCTCATGGCTTGGTCTTTGAGTCTCATGGCTTGGTCTTTAAGTCTCATGGCTTGGTGTTTGAGTCTCATGGCTTGGTCTTTAAGTCTCATGGCTTGGTCTTTAAGTCTCATGGCTTGGTCTTTGAGTCTCATGGCTTGGTCTTTAAGTCTCATGGCTTGGTCTTTAAGTCTCATGGCTTGGTCTTTAAATCTCATGGCTTGGTCTTTAAGTCTCATGGCTTGGTCTTTAAGTCTCATGGCTTGGTCTTTAAGTCTCATGGCTTGGTCTTTAAGTCTCATGGCTTGGTCTTTAAGTCTCATGGCTTGGTCTTTAAATCTCATGGCTTGGTCTTTAAGTCTCATGGCTTGGTCTTTAAGTCTCATGGCTTGGTCTTTAAGTCTCATGGCTTGGTCTTTAAGTCTCATGGCTTGGTCTTTGAGTCTCATGGCTTGGTCTTTAAGTCTCATGGCTTGGTCTTTAAGTCTCATGGCTTGGTCTTTAAGTCTCATGGCTTGGTCTTTAAGTCTCATGGCTTGGTCTTTGAGTCTCATGGCTTGGTCTTTAAGTGTCATGGCTTGGTCTTTAAATCTCATGGCTTGGTCTTTAAGTCTCATGGCTTGGTCTTTAAGTCTCATGGCTTGGTCTTTGAGTCTCATGGCTTGGTCTTTAAGTCTCATGGCTTGGTCTTTAAGTCTCATGGCTTGGTCTTTAAGTCTCATGGCTTGGTCTTTAAGTCTCATGGCTTGGTCTTTAAGTCTCATGGCTTGGTCTTTGAGTCTCATGGCTTGGTCTTTAAGTCTCATGGCTTGGTCTTTAAGTCTCATGGCTTGGCCTTTAAGTCTCATGGCTTGGTCTTTGAGTCTCATGGCTTGGTCTTTAAGTCTCATGGCTTGGTCTTTAAGTCTCATGGCTTGGTCTTTAAGTCTCATGGCTTGGTCTTTAAGTCTCATGGCTTGGTCTTTTAAATACCAAACGTGTGGTATCCTTCGGTGGATATTTTTATCATTAAAATAACGGGGTTTTTTACTTTTTGATTGGAAAATATGAATCATGGGAATCATGTTTCTTGGGACTTATTAACCTAATGTTGTTACAATATTGTTACAACATTGCTACAATATTGTTACAACATTGCCAACATTGCTCCAATATTGTTACAACATTGTCAACATTGTTCCAATATTGTTACAACATTGCTCCAATATTGTTACAACATTGTCTCAATATTGTTACAACATTGTCTCAATATTGTTACAACATTGTCTCAATATTGTTACAACATTGTCTCAATATTGTTACAACATTGTATCAATATTGTTACAACATTGTCTCAATATTGTTACAACATTGTCTCAATATTGTTACAACATTGTCTCAATATAGTTACAACATTGTCTCAATATTTTTACAACATTACTCCAATATTGTTACAACATTGCCTCAATATTTTTACAACATTGCCTCAATATTTTTACAACATTGCCTCAATATTTTTACAACATTGCCTCAATATTTTTACAACATTGCCTCAATATTTTTACAACATTGCCTCAATATTTTTACAACATTGCCTCAATATTTTTACAACATTGCCTCAATATTTTTACAACATTGCCTCAATATTTTTACAACATTGTCTCAATATTTTTACAACATTGTCTCAATATTTTTACAACATTGCCTCAATATTGTTACAACATTGTCCCAATATTGATACAACATTGCCAATATTAAAACCATATTGGGATAACGTTGCTAAGAAAAAACATTATTATCTTCAGTACAAATCATTACATTTGTATACATTTTTGACTTTTACATTTTAACCAAAATCCCGACACATTACATCATACATATATCAAAATTAAATTATTTACTAAATATAAAAGACTGCATGGCTCTAAGATTGCTTGGATACTATGTAGCACAATTTTATGTATTCGTTTTCAAAATGCTGACGTCATAGGCCGAGAAAAAGGCTGGACTGTGATACTAGATCAAACCATGGATCAAATATGTCGATTAGTCAAGGATCATCGAATGTGCTGAACATTATGGATGAAAAAGACTCTAGAGTGACAAATACGATACTTTACGATATTTCTAGAGTTTCTAGAGTGACAAATGTCTAAAAGGCAGGCGTGAAGCTTCAGTGTCTGGACTACTTCTGTGAGTTACATTGCAAGCGAAAAAAGTAGGGATGGTATACCGGCCAAAATTGTGATAAGGTACATGATGATCATATACCTAGTATATGATCATCATATGTCTATATCAGAATTATATTGAAATACCAAAATTAACCGGAAATATCAGAATTATCCGGAAATATCAGATTTATCCGGAAATATCAGAATTAACCGGAAATATCAGAATTAACCGGAAATATCAGAATTAACCGGAAATATCAGAATTAACCGGAAATATCAGAATTATCCGGATATATCAGAATTAACCGGAAATATCATAATTAACCGGAAATATCAGAATTATCCGGAAATATCAGAATTATCCGGAAATATCAGAATTATCCGGAAATATCAGAATTATCCGGAAATATCAGAATTATCCGGAAATATCAGAATTATCCGGAAATATCAGAATTATCCGGAAATATCAGAATTATCCGGAAATATCAGAATTATCCGGAAATATCAGAATTATCCGGAAATATCAGAATTATCCGGAAATATCAGAAATATCACAAAAAAAGTGACAAATATCGTATAATATCAAAATATCGTATAATATCAAAATATCGTATAATATCAAAATATCGTATAATATCAAAATATCGTATAATATCAAAATATCGTATAATATCAAAATATCGTATAATATCAAAATATCGTATAATAACAAATATACAATACAATATCAGAAATGTTGTAAAAAACGTCACACTTTAATTAACTAAATATAACATGGGAATGCACTTGTTCTTTGTTTTAGGGCACAATTCGCATAATTTATTCATATTTTACAAACTGGACTAGTGCTATAAAAATAGAGTCAAACTTACATTTTAGAATTGCCATTGAAATTGATAGGAAAAAATTGGAAAATATGGGCACTTTTTCAACGCACAATTCCTATGTTTTTTAATACACAGATCTAATACTCTTATTATACTTTTTAATACACGGTTCCAATACTTTTATTATACATCCTAATAAACGGTTCCAATACTTTTATTATACATCCTAATAAACAGTTCCAATACTTTTATTATACATCCTAATAAACAGTTCCAATACTTTTATTATACATCCTAATAAACAGTTCCAATACTTTTATTATACATCCTAATAAACAGTTCCAATACTTTTATTATACATCCTAATACACAGTTCCAATACTTTTATCATGCTTTTTAATACACAGTTCCAATACTTTTATCATGCTTTTTAATACACAGATCCAATACTTTTATTATGCTTTTTAATACACAGATCCAATACTTTTATCATGCTTTTTAATACACAGATCCAATACTTTTATCATGCTTTTTAATACACAGATCCAATACTTTTATCATGCTTTTTAATACACAGATCCAATACTTTTATCATGCTTTTTAATACACAGATCCAATACTTTTATTATGCTTTTTAATACACAGATCCAATACTTTTATCATGCTTTTTAATACACAGATCCAATACTTTTATCATGCTTTTTAATACACAGATCCAATACTTTTATCATGCTTTTTAATACACAGATCCAATACTTTTATCATGCTTTTTAATACACAGATCCAATACTTTTATCATGCTTTTTAATACACAGATCCAATACTTTTATCATGCTTTTTAATACACAGATCCAATACTTTTATTATGCTTTTTAATACACAGATCCAATACTTTTATCATGCTTTTTAATACACAGATCCAATACATTTATTATACATATTAATTTACCTTTCCAATATTGTTAGAACATTGCACCAATATTCCTAAAGCTTTGCTATTTGTAATAATAAAGACTTTTCAGCAAATAATAAGTTACTACCCCTTCCAATCCAGACACTGTAGTTACAAAATAGAAAACCAATATATCGACTGCTTCCCCAATTGAACATGGATATGATTTCGTCTCCAGAAGTAAAATTTATATTCCAACCAATAAATAATAAACACTAAATGAACAAGATTCGTCATCTCATTTTAGATTTATGCATTTTATTAATTAGTGTTGACTGTAAATAGATATTATATGAATGTTCTTCACCATTAGAGTTCATTTCTAGTGGAATATTATTTGTATTGACTGTAAATAGATATTATATGAATGTTCTTCACCGTAAGAGTTCATTTCTAGTGAAATATTATTTGTATTGACTGTAAATAGATAATGTATGAATGTTCTTCACCGTAAGAGTTCATCCCTAGTGGAATATTATTTGTATTTACTGTAAATAGATATTGTATGAATGTTCTTCACCGTAAGAGTTCATCCCTAGTGGAATATTATTTGTATTGACTGTAAATAGATA
Organism: Caprella mutica; assembly: GCA_947561585.1. Taxonomy (NCBI): domain Eukaryota; kingdom Metazoa; phylum Arthropoda; class Malacostraca; order Amphipoda; family Caprellidae; genus Caprella; species Caprella mutica. The sequence goes on along the minus strand of CANNZV010004439.1, from coordinate 8,972 downwards.
TTATATGAATGTTCTTCACCGTAAGAGTTCATCCCTAGTGGAATATTATTTGTATTGACTGTAAATAAATATTGTATGAATGTTCTTCACCGTAAGAGTTCATCCCTAGTGGAATATTATTTGTATTTACTGTAAATAGATATTGTATGAATGTTCTTCACCGTAAGAGTTCATCCCTAGTGGAATATTATTTGTATTGACTGTAAATAGATATTATATGAATGTTCTTCACCGTAAGAGTTCATTTCTAGTGGAATATTATTTGTATTTACTGTAAATAGATATTGTATGAATGTTCTTCACCGTAAGAGTTCATCCCTAGTGGAATATTATTTGTATTTACTGTAAATAGATATTGTATGAATGTTCTTCACCGTAAGAGTTCATCCCTAGTGGAATATTATTTGTATTTACTGTAAATAGATATTGTATGAATGTTCTTCACCGTAAGAGTTCATCCCTAGTGGAATATTATTTGTATTGACTGTAAATAGATATTATATGAATGTTCTTCACCGTAAGAGTTTATTTCTAGTGGAATATTATTTGTATTTACTGTAAATAGATATTGTATGAATGTTCTTCACCGTAAGAGTTCATCCCTAGTGGAATATTATTTGTATTTACTGTAAATAGATATTGTATGAATGTTCTTCACCGTAAGAGTTCATCCCTAGTGGAATATTATTTGTATTGACTGTAAATAGATATTATATGAATGTTCTTCACCGTAAGAGTTCATCCCTAGTGGAATATTATTTGTATTGACTGTTAATAGATATTGTATGAATGTTCTTCACCGTAAGAGTTCATCCCTAGTGGAATATTATTTGTATTGACTGTAAATAGATATTGTATGAATGTTCTTCACCGTAAGAGTTCATCTCTAGTGGAATATTATTTGTATTGACTGTAAATAGATATTATATGAATGTTCTTCACCATTAGAGTTCATTTCTAGTGGAATATTATTTGTATTTACTGTAAATAGATATTGTATGAATTTTCTTCACCGTAAGAGTTCATCCCTAATGGAATATTATTTGTATTGACTGTAAATAGATATTGTTTGAAAGTTCTTCACCGTAAGAGTTCATCTCTAGTGGAATATTATTTGTATTGACTGTAAATAGATGGTATATGAATGTTCTTCACCGTAAGAGTTCATCTCTAGTGGAATATTATTTGTATTGACTGTAAATAGATATTGTATGAATGTTCTTCACCGTAAGAGTTCATCTCTAGTGGAATATTATTTGTATTGACTGTAAATAGATAGTATATGAATGTTCTTCACCGTAAGAGTTCATCTCTAGTGGAATATTATTTGTATTGACTGTAAATAGATATTGTATGAATGTTCTTCACCGTAAGAGTTCATCTCTAGTGGAATATTATTTGTATTGACTGTAAATAGATAGTATATGAATGTTCTTCACCGTAAGAGTTCATCTCTAGTGGAATATTATTTGTATTGACTGTAAATAGATATTGTATGAATGTTCTTCACCGTAAGAGTTCATCTCTAGTGGAATATTATTTGTATTGACTGTAAATAGATAGTATATGAATGTTCTTCACCGTAAGAGTTCATCCCTAGTAGAATATTATTTGTATTGACTGTAAATAGATACTGTATGAATGTTCTTCACCGTAAGAGTTCATCCCTAGTGGAATATTATTTGTATTGACTGTAAATAGATATTATATGAATGTTCTTCACCATTAGAGTTCTTTTCTAGTGGAATATTATTTGTATTTACTGTAAATAGATATTGTATGAATTTTCTTCACCGTAAGAGTTCATCCCTAATGGAATATTATTTGTATTGACTGTAAATAGATATTGTTTGAAAGTTCTTCACCGTAAGAGTTCATCTCTAGTGGAATATTATTTGTATTGACTGTAAATAGATAGTATATGAATGTTCTTCACCGTAAGAGTTCATCTCTAGTGGAATATTATTTGTATTGACTGTAAATAGATATTGTATGAATGTTCTTCACCGTAAGAGTTCATCTCTAGTGGAATATTATTTGTATTGACTGTAAATAGATAGTATATGAATGTTCTTCACCGTAAGAGTTCATCTCTAGTGGAATATTATTTGTATTGACTGTAAATAGATATTGTATGAATGTTCTTCACCGTAAGAGTTCATCTCTAGTGGAATATTATTTGTATTGACTGTAAATAGATAGTATATGAATGTTCTTCACCGTAAGAGTTCATCTCTAGTGGAATATTATTTGTATTGACTGTAAATAGATATTGTATGAATGTTCTTCACCGTAAGAGTTCATCTCTAGTGGAATATTATTTGTATTGACTGTAAATAGATATTGTATGAATGTTCTTCACCGTAAGAGTTCATCTCTAGTGGAATATTATTTGTATTGACTGTAAATAGATAGTATATGAATGTTCTTCACCGTAAGAGTTCATCTCTAGTGGAATATTATTTGTATTGACTGTAAATAGATATTGTATGAATGTTCTTCACCGTAAGAGTTCATCTCTAGTGGAATATTATTTGTATTGACTGTAAATAGATAGTATATGAATGTTCTTCACCGTAAGAGTTCATCTCTAGTGGAATATTATTTGTATTGACTGTAAATAGATATTGTATGAATGTTCTTCACCGTAAGAGTTCATCTCTAGTGGAATATTATTTGTATTGACTGTAAATAGATAGTATATGAATGTTCTTCACCGTAAGAGTTCATCCCTAGTAGAATATTATTTGTATTGACTGTAAATAGATACTGTATGAATGTTCTTCACCGTAAGAGTTCATCCCTAGTGGAATATTATTTGTATTGACTGTAAATAGATACTGTATGAATGTTCTTCACCGTAAGAGTTCATCCCTAGTGGAATATTATTTGTATTGACTGTTAATAGATATTGTATGAATGTTCTTCACCGTAAGAGTTCATCCCTAGTAGAATATTATTTGTATTGACTGTAAATAGATACTGTATGAATGTTCTTCACCGTAAGAGTTTATCCCTAGTGGAATATTATTTGTATTGACTGTAAATAGATATTGTATGAATGTTCTTCACCGTAAAAGTTCATCCCTAGTGGAATATTATTTGTATTGATTGTAAATAGATATTGTATGAATGTTCTTCACCATAAGAGTTCATCCCTAGTGGAATATTATTTGTATTGACTGTAAATAGATATTGTATGAATGTTCTTCACCGTAAGAGTTCATCCCTTGTGGAATATTATTTGTATTGACTGTAAATAGATATTGTATGAATGTTCTTCACCGTAAGAGTTCATCCTTAGTGGAATATTATTTGTATTGACTGTAAATAGATATTGTATGAATGTTCTTCACCGTAAGAGTTCATCCTTAGTGGAATATTATTTGTATTGACTGTAAATAGATATTGTATGAATGTTCTTCACCGTAAGAGTTGATCCCTAGTGGAATATTATTTGTATTGACTGTAAATAGATATTGTATGAATGTTCTTCACCGTAAGAGTTCATCCTTAGTGGAATATTATTTGTATTGACTGTAAATAGATATTGTATGAATGTTCTTCACCGTAAGAGTTCATCCCTAGTGGAATATTATTTGTATTGACTGTAAATAGATATTGTATGAATGTTCTTCACCGTAAGAGTTCATCCTTAGTGGAATATTATTTGTATTGACTGTAAATAGATATTGTATGAATGTTCTTCACCGTAAGAGTTCATCCTTAGTGGAATATTATTTGTATTGACTGTAAATAGATATTGTATGTATGTTCTTCACCGTAAGAGTTCATCCCTAGTGGAAAATTATTTGTAATGACTGTAAATAGATATTGTATGAATGTTCTTCACCGTAAGAGTTAATCCTTAGTGGAATATTATTTGTTTTTACTGTAAATAGATATTGTATGAATGTTCTTCACCGTAAGAGTTCATCCTTAGTGGAATATTATTTGTATTGACTGTAAATAGATATTGTATGAATGTTCTTCACCGTAAGAGTTCATCCTTAGTGGAATATTATTTGTATTGACTGTAAATAGATATTGTATGAATGTTCTTCACCGTAAGAGTTCATCCTTAGTGGAATATTATTTGTATTGACTGTAAATAGATATTGTATGAATGTTCTTCACCGTAAGAGTTCATCCTTAGTGGAATATTATTTGTATTGACTGTAAATAGATATTGTATGAATGTTCTTCACCGTAAGAGTTCATCCTTAGTGGAATATTATTTGTATTGACTGTAAATAGATATTGTATGAATGTTCTTCACCGTAAGAGTTCATCCCTAGTGGAATATTATTTGTATTGACTGTAAATAGATATTGTATGAATGTTCTTCACCGTAAGAGTTCATCCTTAGTGGAATATTATTTGTATTGACTGTAAATAGATATTGTATGAATGTTCTTCACCGTAAGAGTTCATCCTTAGTGGAATATTATTTGTATTGACTGTAAATAGATATTGTATGAATGTTCTTCACCGTAAGAGTTCATCCCTAGTGGAATATTATTTGTATTGACTGTAAATAGATATTGTATGAATGTTCTTCACCGTAAGAGTTAATCCTTAGTGGAATATTATTTGTTTCAACTGTAAATAGATATTGTATGAATGTTCTTCACCGTAAGAGTTCATCCTTAGTGGAATATTATTTGTATTGACTGTAAATAGATATTGTATGAATGTTCTTCACCGTAAGAGTTCATCCTTAGTGGAATATTATTTGTATTGACTGTAAATAGATATTGTATGAATGTTCTTCACCGTAAGAGTTCATCCTTAGTGGAATATTATTTGTAATGACTGTAAATAGATATTGTATGAATGTTCTTCACCGTAAGAGTTCATCCTTAGTGGAATATTATTTGTATTGACTGTAAATAGATATTGTATGAATGTTCTTCACCGTAAGAGTTCATCCTTAGTGGAATATTATTTGTATTGACTGTAAATAGATATTGTATGAATGTTCTTCACCGTAAGAGTTCATCCCTAGTGGAATATTATTTGTATTGACTGTAAATAGATATTGTATGAATGTTCTTCACCGTAAGAGTTCATCTCTAGTGGAATATTATTTGTATTGACTGTAAATAGATATTGTATGAATGTTCTTCACCGTAAGAGTTAATCCCTAGTGGAATATTATTTGTTTTTACTGTAAATTTTTTACTGTAAAAGCTGTTCCTTAAGTTTTGCAGGTTCAAACATTTCTGTGTCGTTAAAATCATTCCTTTACATAAAAACTGACTTGTGTTGACAAGGTGAATTGTGTCGACAAGGTTGGTAAGGGATAACATGCTCGGATTAAGTTAAAGCTTTAGGAATATCTATAGTACTTAATACCCTGAGAAGAGATTATGGTAGGGCCTTCGAAGATTCATCCTCTCTTAATCTTCTGTGGACCCACCATAACTTTTTCTCTCTCAATCTTCTATGGCCCCACCATAACTTTCTCTCTCAATTTTCAATGGCCCCACCAAAACTCTCTCTTCCTCAATCTTCTATGGCCCCACCAAAACTCTCTCTTCCTCAATCTTCTATGGCCCCACCAAAACTCTCTCTCTCTCAATCTTCTATGGCCCCACTATAACTCTCTCCCTCAATCTTCTATGGCCCCACCAAAACTCTCTCTTCCTCAATCTTCTATGGCCCCACCAAAACTCTCTCTCTCTCAATCTTCTATGGCCCCACTATAACTCTCTCTCTCAATCTTCTATGGCCCCACTATAACTCTCTCTCTCAATCTTCTATGGCCCCACCATAACTTACTATCTCTTCCCAAGTAGTTAAATTCACGAACAAAATGAAAGCCACTTATGCTAATACAAAAATAAAATCCACTCTGATATAAATAGCAGTGCAAATCGGTTGGGGGGCTAATACCTTCCCCACCATAATCCCCCCTACCCCACCATAATCCCCTATAAGCCACTGCACAGAACTTGTATCGGTGGAAGATTAGTTTCAATTTTTGAGTTCGATTACTCCGGTACAACTTCTTCTTTTTGGCTCGGAGATAAAGAAACTGATAAGAGGGTGTCGATTATCTGGAACGCTGTTTTGGTGGGAGAAATCCTAGTAAACATAGAAAAAAGGTGGTTAAAAGTAGATTTTTGGTGGGGATGGTCTTAGATAAACATAGAAAAAAGGTGGTTAAAAGTAGATTTTTGGTGGGGATAGTCTTAGATAAACATAGAAAAGGAAATTAACCATAACGGTGGGGGACATCTTCTGTTAATATAGAAAAAAAAGAGGTTGAAAATACTATTTTCGTATGAAAAATCAGAGATAAACGTAGAAAAAATGGTCAAAAAATATGTATTTAGAAATAAACCTAAAAATGGTAGTTAAAAAAGATTTTTGGAGGGGGAAATCTTAGATAAATGTAGAAAAGAGGTTAAAAATAACATTTTGGTGGGGAAATTAAACATAAAAAAATAGGAGGTTAATAGTAGCTTCTTAGTAGGGAAAATCTTACATAAACATAGAAGAAGGGGATCAAAAATACTAAATTGGTAGGGAAATCTTACATAAACATATAAAAATATGTTTAGAAATAACTTTTTCAAGCAACGTTGCTTTTAATTCAAACTCAATTCAAAGAAAACTTATACATGCATTAGTTTCGATTCAACAAACAAACGAGCTGTTACAAACAACTTCATATCTTGAATAACTTGTAACTAATCTCCATTCACTTTTAAATATAAATTGATATATATATATTATTCCTGGGAAATTTCCTTAATATCCCAGGTACAAATCCGTCTTTCCTTTATCATGTCTCTATGAACGAGTTACTTTTTTATTACATTAATTCAGTAAGGGTGTAATTTAAGTAATCCTCTAAAATTTTGCCCTTTCAATCATCTCTTTTATATAAAATCACAAAAACTATAAATTTAAAATAAAAACAATACAAAATGGCTGCAACTACCGTACCTTAAAAGAATATTATAAACCAGATTATGTTCACTCGGTATAGTGCATACCTTCGCCGCCGCTTTGACCCATTAAGCCGTTCTCTCCCACAATTTAATAAACTGCTAACTGGATAATAAACAATCGTCCCACCAAGTTTCATGCAATTTGGTTATTGAGTTATAAATGACCTTGACCTTTACCTTTGACTGGATCGCTCCCAAAATTCTAACAGATGGTTCCTGGACATTGACCAATTGTACCATCAAATTTCTGACAATTTGGTTCAATTCGTTTTGAGTTATTGAGTTACAAATGGCCTTGACTTTGATCTTTGACCTTTGACTCGATCGCTCCCAAAATCTAACAAAATGGTTCCTGTATATTGACCAATCGTCCCACCAAGTTTCATGCAATATGGTTCAATAGTTTTTTAGTTATAAATGACAATGACCTTGACCTTTGACCGGGTCACTCCCAAAATTCTACCAGCAGGTCATTGAACATGGACCAATCGTTTCACCAATTTTCAGGCAATTTAGTAGAATACTTTTTCAGTTAAGCGAATAACAAGATGATAAATAAATAAATAAATAAATAAATAAATAGACGACGGCTAAAATATAACCTTCCGCAAGATTGCAAAGGTAATAAATTATTTACACATATTTTTCATGTTTCTACCCACAAAATAAGTTATGGTGGGGCCATAGAAGATTGAGAGAGAAAGTTTACCTACATTAAGGTATACATTAAGGTATAGAGAAAGGTATACAGTACCTTATATTTACTATGTAAAATTGGTGCTAGAACAATTCGTCGCGGACAATTCGTCGCGGACAATTCGTTGCGGACAATTCGTCGCAGACAATTTGTTGCGGACAATTTATCGCGGAAAAAATTATTCAATGTTTATTATAAAATAGATATTATTTATATTTTTTATATAGTATTTCCATTCTTCTATTTCTTCCAAATAAATGAAGTTTGAAATGCTGCGATATGTACTAATCTTGGTATCTACAATACAAACGAATTTTTCTGTTGAATTTGAAATTTCCTGTTGATTTGAAATAAATTATTCCACATTTTGAAATAAAATATTAAACCTTTGAAATAAATATAAACAATAAATTAATAAAATAATATCAAGATTTGGTAACAACAATAACAGCCCCCGCACACGAGCGTTCCTTCGCCGCAACGTCAAATGAACGCAGCCGCATGGCCAGGGCACACGAGCATGTGCGGCAATGGAAAATTAACCCAGATACATAGAGAGTGACATGTAGCATGTACCAGTCACACTATACCTAACTTGTTACACTGTAGGCTATCTAACTAGTCACACTATACCTACTAGTTACACTGTAGGCTATCTAACTAGTCACACTGTAGGCTATCTAACTAGTCACACTATACCTAATTAGTTACACTGTAGGCTATCTAACTAGTCTAACTTTACGCTATTGTAAAATAATTGTTGTTGGTACGTATATCGGTTACCAATACGTATCGGTACATATTCATTCAAAATGTAGGGATAAAAGTTTCTTTCTTTTATGTTCAATAAAAATGTTTCAATCTCTACTGTTTAATTACAATTACCATTGAAAGATGCGGCAACAAACCGTCCGTGTGCGCACCCACACGTAGATTATATAGAAATGACTGGTAATGCGGCAGTCACCATCCGTCAAGGGAACGCATTACCCTGCGTTCAGAATTGTCCGTCTCTCTGCCGGACGGCAAAGAACGCTCGTGTGCCCACATACCCGAGAGTTAATGTTATTTTAGTGTAATGGCGTCAAGCGCCGGACGGCGAAGAACGCTCGTGTGCGGGGGCCCTAAGAGTAATTTATACGAACCTAAAAAAACATCAGATCAAACCAACTCAAAATCTCTGGATGTTATTTGAAAAAAATGAAAAAGGTTGTCAAAAATTGTGTTGACTTGATATAATATTATATAGGAGTATATTTAAAAATAAAATATTTTTTTATAAAATTGACCGCGACGAATTGTCCACGAAGAAT
>CANNZV010004438.1:0-41042 GCA_947561585.1 Caprella mutica | reverse complement strand
CTAGCACTGTATCGGCACTCTTCACTCTGTTGTATCAGACTCGTTAATGTCGTTTAACCGGTAAAAACTATTCCTACAATCGGTGGGCGAAAACTAAATAAAGAGTAGCTAGGTCTAATTGTATTTAGCGCGTATGTTTCTAGAGTGTTGCCATAAGTTTAGAAATACCCTTGAATTCAATTGCGTTGTATTTTAATCAGCAAATTACTGAAGTGGTTGTAATTGATTATTAATAATTTGTTGTTGTTAATTAATTATGCAATAATCGGGTTGCAACAATGTCTTCTAAGTTTTCGCTCTCGTAAATGTACATTAGTCTTCCTTTGAAAATATATTTCATAGAAAACGCCTACATATCTCCCAGCTCATAGAAAATTGTAGCTACCTATTTGCTGTTGTTGCAACCCGATTATTGCATAATTAATTAACAACAATTAATTATTAATAATCAATTACAACCACTACAGTAATTTGCTGATTAAAATACAACGCAATTGAATTCAAAGGTATTTCTAAACTTATGGCAACACTCTAGAAACATACGCGCTAAATACAATAGGCCTACCCTTTGTTTAGTTTCCACCCAAAGATTGTAAGGATAATTTTTACCGGTTAAACGACATTAACGAGTCTGATACAACAGAGTGAAGAGTGCCAATACAGTGCTAGTGATTGTGAACTAAAATTAGATTATAAACTCTCACCAATTATTAATACCTTTATTGCAGATATAACACTTTCCAATTTATATACAACTTACTAATTACAAAGAAATAAACACTATTTCTGAAAAACAGTAAATAACAACAGCCTAGGATTAACTCCAAACCAATTCCCCAAATCTTCTTAGCTAAAGAATCATTGGGTAAATATATAACTAATAATTATTCTTTCCAAGTTATTTGTATATTATTCTTAATAATGCCATATTTATTATACTGAATTGCCATATTAGCTAGTGCCATAAATATACTGATATTTATATGATTTATTAGCTAATTAGCTCCAATTAACATTATTGATATAGTTAACTATAATAACAAACTATTATTAGAAGTAGTATCCTTATTCACAATCAGAATTACGTTACTTCCCATTTTGGAAAAGTCAGTACACCTCCCAGACTTTTCTTACATCATGTTTCCCAGGTTTGAAAACATGACCAACCGCCAACATTTGACCAAACTGCATAAGTTGGGATAACTTCTGACAGTATTAAAAATGTATAACATTTGTTAATACTATTCTTCTAATTCAATGCATATTTAATATATTAGAATTAAGTTTTACACAACATATTTCAACTTCAGGATTAGGAATTTAATTATTTATTATAATAATTAAAAGACCATTTGACAAGTAACATTTTGCTCAATTCTCAACTATTGTAATATTAAGTACAAACTATTTTTAATGCTTCTACATTTGCCAAAGTAATTTACTTCTCATATTAAATTAACTACAATAATTATTAACTATTTATTATGAACATGAAAAATGCCAAATAATAATTCAACTCAACCTAATTAATAAACATTAGTTTTAATTATTGCTATTTAACTGGCATAAATCTTAATTCACAATAATTGATAAATTAGTAAATTATTTCAATTGATTATAATGTAAAGAATAATTTTTTATTTTTATTTTTTATTGTTATTTTGGCAAATTGTTGAAGGAAATTTAAGTCCAAATTTCTTACTGGATTTATTATTCCAGGGTCCCAGTCATTCCCAGTCTAGAGAGACGCATATCCCAGTCATTCCCAGTCTACGGAGACAGTCAAGTCCAAGTCTACGCTAGTCTAGAGAGACCAGCACATTCTAGTCTACGGAAACACGACTTAACCTACGGAGAACTCACAAAGCTACGGATACTTTAGTTCCAATTTCCAGCCCTAGCATACGGACGCAGCAAACACCAATCTTGGCTACATAGCGATAACAGATTGTTACGCACGAAGGAAGTACCAAAGATTATCACTGCAGCGATACCTCACTCGAGAACTACTCGAACCAAAACTACGGACCAATCTGACTCAAGACATAAGCTGAGTACACAATAGGAATAAATAGATAAAAATTTACTCTTGTTTGATTGTCACATTTATTTATTCATCATTTATTTATGTATTAATTAGAACTGGAAATTAAGATGATAGGCTATATCTAGATAAATAATATTCAGGTAAGATAAGTGACTAGCTTTGAAGTGGATATAATAAAACACTTTCTAAGACTAGAGAAACACATTGGAAAAATCTTACAAGTGGTGACCCCGGAGTGACCTCTAGAACACCCATATCCTTCTTATCTGATCTGTTCCAGATATTAATATCTATATAAAATTGATGAAATTAATAAATTGGCAATAAACTACATTATATTCAATAGTCTTATATTACTGAATATATCAATTAATTGTAGATATTACTATTTCATGCTCAAATACAATATTTAATACTAATCCTTTCTCCAAACTAATCACAAATATTAATCTTTCTTTTAACTAATCACAGAGATTAATCTTTCTTTTAACTAATCACAGGGATTACTAATTTCTTTCCTTTTTGACACAATTACCTCAGCAGCTTTTAAGATGACTACACAAACATTACCTCTTTTTGACACCAACAATTTCACTCTTTCTTTCTTGAAATTAGAAAATTATTTCAAGGTACACAATATTGAAGATAAACTCACCCAATTATCATGCCTTACCAACTCCATACCCCCATATACACTTCCACACTTGATTGAAGATGCATTACGCGAAGTACCAGAAAATCCATATGAGGACCTGAAAAAGAAAATTTTAGAAGAAACAAAAACTTCTACAAATGACAAATACACCCAACTAATGGCTACACAGAATAGCAAAACACTCTCACCCAAACAATTTCTACTCAGACTACAAAAAACTGCACCTGAAAATGAAAGGAAGTCTGAACTGGTAAAGTACCTTTTCCTGCAAAACCAGCCAGAGGCTATAAGAATGGTCTTGGCTACAATGCCTGATAAGTCGCTAGAGGACTTGGCAGTCACTGCAGAAAGCATGTGGCAAGCTAGCAATAATTCCAAGGACTCTTCAGTGAATAGCGTTACTACTACATCAGAGATTGTGGAACTACAAAAACAGGTATTGTCATTGACAAAAACAATAGAAGAGATGAAGAAGTCATCAGAACTTCAGCTCCTGTGTTTAACCAAACTCCTATGCATCCACAAGGAAGAATTCCTACAGATGGAGCAAGGCGGAAAAAATACTCAACAAATGGATAACATTTGCTATTTCCATAAGAAGTATGGAAAAGAAGCTAGGAAATGTGAACCCTATTGCAGGTACTACAGGACTAAAAACGTTGCGTTCTCAAAAAACGTATACAGGGGCATGTGAAGCAGACTTCTTCACATATTCGACCCCAACTTAAAACTAAAAAGGCCACTGTCAATGCTACTATGCAGCAATTAAAGATTTTAGATAAATTATCTAATCAATCATTCCTGATTGATACAGGTAGTGCTGTATCTATTATTCCACCATCAAGAGAAGAGAGACATTCACCACGTTCCTATTATTTAACAGCTGCAAATGGTACAAAGATTACAACATCATATGGACAAAACTATTGATATCTCTCTTGGCAACAAATACACACATATATTCATTATAGAAGATGTAGTCACACCAATATTAGGTCTAGACTTCCTAACAAAGAACCAATTATGCGTAGATCCTACAAGAAACGAATTATACATTAGGGATCAACAGAATGGTGATTGCCTAAATGTAAATACCTCAACCCTTAATAAATACCTATCACTTGTGCAACAATTCCCAAACTTGACAAATGAATTTCGTCCCACATGTCCGAAGCATGATTTTCAATTTCACATTCCGACTACAGGACCGCCAGTATCTGTGAGACCTCGCAGAATGAATCCAGCAATTGCTGCAGAGATGAAGGCACGATTTGAAGAATTAGAGCAACGAGGAATAGTGCGAAGATCAAGAAGTGAATACTCGTCACCCTTGCACGTCGTTCATAAACAAGATAACACATTAAGACCTGTAGGAGATTACAGATTATTGAATCTAACAATGACTCCAGATCTCTATCCACTGCCATTCTTACAAGATTTCACAATGGAGTTGAGTGGGAAGAAAATCTTCAGCCATTTAGACCTGAAGGACGCCTTCCTGCAGATACCCGCGTATCCGCCAGATATCAAGAAAACTGCTGTCAGTACCCCGTTTGGCTCTTTTGAGTTTATTCAAATGCCATTTGGGATGAAGAGATCTGCCAACACCTTTCAATGTTTTGCTGACACTATCCTTGCCAATATCAAGAGAAAAGATGCATCTGGTGAGGAGATTCCTGTAACTACCTTTACCTACGTGGATGACATCCTCATTGCAAGCGAAAATGAAAGTACACACTTAGAGGATCTGAGAGCAGTGCTACAGCGATTAGATGACTATGGCTTGAAGCTTAATGTGCAAAAGAGCATTTTTGCCCAATCTCAGATATTTTTCCTAGGACATCAGATTGACAAAACGGGCATACGACCTCTCGAATCAAAAGTCAAGGCAATAATGCAAATGAAGACACCTGAGACCTACAAGGAGCTTAGAGGATTCCTTGGTAGTTTGAATTTCTACAGAAGATTCATAAAGAATGCTGCCACAATCATGCAACCACTGACTGATCTGCTGAAGGGAAAGAACAAATGCAAGAATAAAAAGGTTATACTGAAAGATGAAGAAAAAACTGCCTTCACAAAAGCTAAGGAAGCGCTGGCTGAAGTCACTACCCTGAGTTTCCCTAAAGTAGATGCAAAAATATCCCTAATAACAGATGCTTCAAATACTGCTGCAGGAGCTGTACTACAACAAGAAACTGAAGAAGGTATCGCACCTCTTGCCTTCTTTAGTAAATCCTTTGCAGATAGGGAGAGAAATTATTCTACTTTTTCCAGAGAACTACTAGCCGTTTACCTAGCTTGTAAACATTTTAGTTTCTTCCTTAGAGGAATATCAGGTTTCTCCATTATGTGCGATCACAAACCGCTGTGTTTTGCATTTAATTCAAATAAGCAGAGAGAGAATTCTCGAGAAGCGAGACAACTGAGTTACATCTCTGAACTCACCAACGATATAAAATTCATCCCTTGCGAGAACAACCATACAGCGGATCTTCTCTCAAGACCTGCTGAGCAGACGGCATCAGAAATAACGCCTGATGTATGTACTGTAGCAACCAATAACACTCTTATATCACCAGACACGCCTAAACTCATACGGGAGCAACAATTGGATGAAGAAATCACCAAAATGCTACGAAACCCTGAGACTACGGCCCTTACACTTAGAAAAGTTGGTGATGTAATTTGTGACACAAGCAATGGAAGGTTGCGACCGCTCATTCCCAAGACTATGGTGGATGAAATGATTAAGAAAATCCATTTACCTGCTCATACTGGAATTCGCACTACGGTAAAAACGATAAAGAAACATTATGTGTTTCTAAACTTACACAGTGCAGTCAAGAGTGTATTAGAAAAATGCATCCCTTGCCAGAAGTGCAAGGTAATCAGACATACTAAAGCTCCAGTAGAACAGATTTCAAAACCGGAACTGAAGTTCCAAGCTATTCACCTTGATATTGTAGGACCATTACCTCCTGTAGATGGTTACACATACTTATTAACAATCATTGATCGATTCAGCAGATGGCCGAAAGCTATACCGATCAAGGATTCAACTGCTACTACAGTAAGTGAAGCTCTGGTTAGTCAATGGATCTCAAGATACGGAGTTCCACGCACTCTGACTACCGACCGAGGACGCCAATTCACGTCTGCATTATTTGAAGAATTGACCGAAACGTTAGGTATTCATCACATTACTACCACAGCATACCACTCTCAAGGTAACGGAATCATTGAAAGATTTCACCGAACACTGAAGTGTGCCTTGAGAGCTCAACTCGATGGAATTCATTATTGGGTACAGAAATTACCTTTAACTATGCTCCATTTACGAACTGCAGTAAAGTCAGACTATCCCTATTCATCGGCTGAACTTCTTTATGAATGCACTCTCACGCTTCCATCACACCTAACAACTCCTTTCGATTATAAGCAAACCACAACTCAATCGGAATATGTCAACTTACTGAAGGCACAAATGATTGCTATCTCGACGCTGTCGCAAAGAAGCTACAGTTCAAATCACTATATTCCACCAGGATTGACTACAGCTAGTCATGTTTTTGTCAGAAATGAGGCAAAAAGATCATTAGACCCAGCATACAAGGGACCATATAAGGTTATCAAAAGATATGATAAATATTTTACCCTACAACTGGATAGAGGACAAGATAATGTCCACATAAACAGACTGAAACCAGCTCACACTGAGGAAGAAATCCTTGCAAATTCAGAGCTAGAATTGATTCCTCCATTAAACATTAGCTTGCCTAACGACCAAACGCCAAACATTAGAGTAAATGTTAGGACACCAACTAGAACATCTAGGATACCACTAGCTATTCGCACCACACGATCTGGTAGAACAGTTAGAAAACCTGCTAGGTATGTAAATTAGGAGATAAAACATCACTCCGTGACTCAGTTAAATTGAAATCTAACTAAGCCACTAGGAGGGGAGCTGTGTTGCAACCCGATTATTGCATAATTAATTAACAAAAACTAATTATTAATAATCAATTACAACCACTACAGTAATTTGCTGATTAAAATACAACGCAATTGAATTCAAATGTATTTCTAAACTTATAGCAACACTCTAGTTTCCTTCTAGAAACATACGCGCTAAATACAATAGGCCTACCCTTTGTTTAGTTTCCGCCCACCGATTGTAAGGATAATTTTTACCGGTTAAACGACATTAACGAGTCTGATACAACAGAGTGAAGAGTGCCGATACAGTGCTAGTGATTGTGAACTAAAATTAGATTATAAACTCTCACCAATTATTTATATTAATACCTTTATTGCAGACATAACACCTTCCAATTTATATTCAACTTACTATTTACAAAGAAATAAACACTTTTTTCTCAAGAACAGTGAATAACAACAGCCTAGGATTAACTCCAAACCAATCCCCCAAATCTTCTTAGCTAAAGAAACATTGGGTAAATATATAACTAATAATTATTCTCTCCAAGTTATTTGTATAATATTATTCTTAATAATGCCATATTTATTATACTGAATTGCCATATTAGCTAGTGCCATAAATATACTGATATTTATATGATTTAATAGCTAATTAGCTCCAATTAACATTATTAATATAGTTAATTATAATAACTAACTATTATTAGAATTAGTATCCTTATTCACAATCAGAATTACGTTATTCCCATATTGGAAAAGTCAGTACACACCCCAGACTCTTCTTACATCCTGTTTTCCAGGTTTGAAAACATGACCAACCGCCAACATTTGACCAAACTGCATAAGTTGGGATAACTTCTGACAGTATTAAAAATGTATAACATTTGTTAATACTATTCTTCTAATTCAATGCATATTTAATATATTACAATTAAGTTTTACACAACATATTTCAACTTCAGGATTAGGAATTTAATTATTTATTATAATAATTAAAAGGCCATTTGACGAGTAACATTTTGCTCAATTCTCAATCATTGTAATATTAAGTACAAACTATTTTTAATGCTTCTACATTTGCCAAAGTAATTTACTTCTCATATTAAATTAACTACAATTATTATTATTAATTATTTATTATGAACATGAAAAATGCCAAATAAATAATTCAACTCAACCTAATTAATAAACATTAGAAATAAATATTCATAATTTAACTCATTGAGATTAGTTTTAATTATTGCTATTTAACTGGCATAAATCTTAATTCACAATAATTGGTAAATTAGTAAATTATTTCAATTGATTATAATGTAAAGAATAATTTTTTCTTTTTATTTTTTATTGTTATTTTGGCAAATTGTCGGAGGAAATGTAAGTCCAAATTTCTTACTGGATTTATTATTCCAGGGTCCCAGTCTAGGGAGACGCACAAGCCAGTCTAGGGAGACGCATAGCCAGTCTAGGGAGACGCATAGCCAGTCTAGGGAGACGCATAGCCCAGTCTACGGAGACAGTCATTCCCAGTCTACGGAGACAGTCATTCCCAGTCTACGGAGACAGTCATTCCCAGTCTACGGAGCCAGTAAATTCCCAGTCTACGCTAGTCTAGAGATACCAGCACATTCTAGTCTACGGAAACACGACTTAAACTACAGAGAACTCACAAATCTACGGATACTTTAGTTCCAATTTCAAGCCCTAGCATACGGATGTAGCAAACACCAATCTTGGCTACATAGCGATAACAGATTGTTACGCACGAAGGAAGTACCAAAGATTATCACTTCAGCGATACCTCACTCGAGAACTACTCGAACCAAAACTACGGACCAATCTGACTCAAGACATAAGCTGAGTACAATAGGAATAAATAGATAAAAACTAACTCTGGTTTGATTGTCACATTTATTAATTCATCATTTATTTATGTATTAATTAGAACTGGAAAAGAAGAAAATAAGAGGATAGGCTATATCTAGATAAGTAATAATTAAGTAAGATAAGTGTGTAGCTTAGAAGTGGATATAATAAAACACTTTCTAAGACTAGAGAAACACATTGGAAAAATCTTACATCAACGCAACCGGCATTTCAAACCAACTACTTGAATGTTACGAGGAATCTCTACGTAAAGATTTGACAAGATCAACAGGAGGCAGTCTCCTTGACAAATCAATTAATGAGGTCCTCAATGCAATCAAGATATTGGCTATTCGAGAAGAAAATGTTTTGGTGGCTAATGTTAATCTGCATAACATGCGGCAGGATAGAGATAAAGCAATTTGGTCTTTTGGTGCTAGACTCAGAGGTCAAGCCGGAATCTGCAAATTCTCTACAACCTGCTCCCATTGCAATGAAAGTGTCAGCTACACTGAACACATTCTAATTGAGAGATGTACTTATAAGAGGAATCGATGACCAAGAGATACAATTAGAATTACTTGGAAATCCTCAACAAGACATGACCTTTGAAGAAGTGTTCCACTTCATATAAATTAAAGAATCTGTCAAACGTTCAGCATCTTCATTAGTCGGAGGTTTTCACACTGACTCCACAAGTCCATATAGACGAAATAACACTCGACAAATGAAAGATCATAAACCAGACAGCTTCAATAATTCTCAACCATGTTCATACTGTGGGAAAAAAGGCCATGGTAAATCTGTTCCAATACACATTCGAAAGAGTCAATGCCCAGCTTTCGACAAAACCTGTAATTTCTGTGATTGTAGCCATCATCCCAGGTAACATGACAATATCCCCGGGAACTCCGTTGGAGTACCGCACCTCCGTTTCAAATCCCACATCCTAAATGGATGCTGAGCGAATGTTCGAATTGTAAAAGAAACATATCCTCATGGAACTTAAAGCGAACATAAAAGGATGTTATTTATTGGATCCCGTGCGAGGCTAGACGAATATGAACTATTTTATGATTGGAACAACAAAGTTAAATACCATCAGAGTTAGAATGAAGTATATTACTATTTATAGGTATCTAAAATATAATTAGGTGCTTTCATTTGAAATATATGATACTCTTTAGTAGTAGCTAGTAGCTAAATAATATTATTAGTAAATTATATCTAGCTGTAGGTCATGAGCCCCCGGTCATCAGATTCCCTGGGATCGACATAAGCCCCCCTGTTTTTAATATTTATTTACCTACATTATTTAATCCTTATTGACACTTTTGTAGTTCATTACTGATAAAAATAAAATGTATATCCCCCCTGCCAGATTATTAAACAATCATGAAGTGTGTATTACAACAAACTAGCGGATACAACAAACTTGTTTATATTATGAAATCTCAGTTAACCCTATCTAAGTATATTTTCATTTGTTTAACTAGGTAAATAAGGATTGAAAAACAGGGGGAGGGGACTGTACCCCGGCTGACCCCCCCCCCCCTCAGACCCCAGTGTTGTAACGAAATTGGTTGAGGTAGGTTATCTGTGTGTGTAATCAACAACCTTTATAGTTAGAGGTTTTTGTTATTCTATACATATACTGAACCTAGGTATAATAGTCTCTAAAGAGAGGAAATAGTTTAAAAACAAGCATAATAAAAATAAGGAATACCTATTAAGAAAGTTTCAAAATCCCTCTGAAAGTAATTTATATTGATTTTTTTAATATCATAAAAGGCTCAATTTGTGCTAGATTTTGTTTATTTCAAGAGTGCTTTGAAGTTTCTACGATGTTACAGGGTGGGGCGTAATTTTGGAAGCAAATGAAAGTGCATATTATAATCCAACGAAAAATATATTTAATAATTTTCAGTTATGTATTATTACATAAGGGTTTTAAGAATTCAAAAATCATAAATTTATTCAAAATGTCCCCCCTTGTTTTTAATAACAGCCTCAAATCTCCTACGAACTCCTCCTACTGCGGCACGCAACTGTTCTTGTGAAATTTCCTTCCAAGATCTCTGGAGCGAACGCTTTAAATCATCCACACTGCGATGGAATTTACCACAGGCCTTTGATTCAAGAATGGACCATACCGAAAAGTCCATAGGATTAACATCTGGGGAGCAGGGAGGCCACATTTTTTTTGGACCAAAACCGTGGAAGATGGTCATGGCACCAGTTTTGAGTGACATTTGCAGTATGTGAAGTCGCGCCGTCTTGCTGAAATGTCCATAGAGTGTCATTACCGAAGTGATCCATAGCTGACTCCAACATTGGCGTCAAAATATTCTCAATATAACATTTAGCATTGATTTTGGCGCCTTGTTCCACAAAAATTAAAGGAGATCTCCAATTTTCTGAAACGGTGGCCCAGACCATTACTGAAGCAGGTTTCATGGTTCTGTGGACAGTGTATGGGATGTCTTTTGCACTTTTACCAATTACTCTGCCATTCCTTCGGTTGTGAGCCATTTCCACTGTGAAATTTTTTTCGACAGACCAAACAATTTCACCAGCCGTGCCAGACTTCAATTCTCTCAGAAGTGCTTTGCTTCTCTCCAATCTCTTTTTCTTTACAGCTTCTGACAGAGTCTGTCTCTTTTGGAGGGTGAAAGAGGACATCTTTAGGTCTTCTTTGACAACTCTTCTCATTGTTCTGGGACTCACATTAGCTGTTTTGGCTAACAATCGTATTGACCTTTTCGGGTTCCTCCTGATCTTCTCTCAGGCACATTTTATCAGTTGTTTGGTGAGTTGTGAGCGTGGTCTACCACTTCTTGGACGATCAGTCAAGTCTCTTCTCTCATTAAAACGCTTCACACACTTCCAAACAGTCGATCTCGCTATTAGAGAGTCTTTGAAATGACGGAATCTGACTTCCCAGCACGGTGTAGAGCAATAATGGCTTCTCTTTTGTCTGACATTTTTGAATTGACTAAATTTTTGTAAAAAATAACACTGCCACGTCATAATGTAGTGTCTCTACTATAGTTCAAACCCTATCACCTACTCATGAATTAAATAGTTAGAAGGATAATCGCACTCGACAGAAATACCGACAAAGAAAAAGAAGGTGACGTCACATGGAATACGATATCCGATTTCACTGTTCTTGCATTGTTTACTTTGAGTTTATATCTAACTAGTCAGCTATAATGCCTTTTCAATGCAGAGTATTTGATTGTTCTCAAAAACAAAGTAAACAGTCTAGGACTCTAGTTAGTGTCAATTTATTTAGATTCCCAAAAGATATTGAGCTTAAGAGACAATGGATAGCGAAGTGTGGACGCAGTGACAAAGTGAATACAGATAATGCTCGTGAATGCTCTCTTCATTTTGAACCAGAGAATTTAAACGAAATTTGAAGTATGAACTTTTAAATATCCCTGTGCCTGCCCTACTAAAATCAATTGAAGAAGATGCAGTTCCTACCTTGCTCATACCTTCAGCATCTCTTCCCTCATCTGTCACTCAAAATGCTGGTCTTGCAGACTCTTGCTCCTCCACATTCCATGATTCCTCCACTAAACTTTGTGAGTTTAAGTTGCCATTATGATTGTATTATGTATATAAGTATAACTTTGGTACCCAAATTAAATTTCCATTCTAGGCTAGGTACCAACCTACTCTATAGTTCCAGACTGCAGAATATGGAACATTTTCCCAAGACTCTGTCTTCTGAGACAAATCTGAGCCCACTTTTAGAAATTTGAGATATTGGAGAGAGTTTTTGAATTAAATCCTATGTTACCATTAATTTAGCTGAGGGAGATTTTGAATTAATTTTTATGGTAACTGTTAGGTACCATTAATTTAGCTGTCCCTGAATCTGAATGACTGCATCAGCGTCTGACGGTCTGAGAGACTGAGAGTAGGTAATTATGTATCAATTTAAGTCTCTGAGAGTCAGGATGCCTTATGCAGACAGACAGCAGACTCTCCATTTCTCTCACCAGCTCTCAGAAAAAATAACCAATTTTTCTCCAAAATGGGCTATTATTGAAAAATACTCTCCAAATTAACATTACAACATATGAGATACTTAGATATTTCAGATTTCTCTCCATGAGGAGTTGAAAGGCTCAAAAACATTGCCCTTTTCTCTCCATTCAAATGGCAAGAAAGGTCATGCTCTATTACTTGGGGTAATACTAGCCAATAAATTGGCTAGTCCAGACTGACAGACTCAGAGTCCTCTTTTGGGACTCTCTCTATTTTTGGATGGCTAGTTTTTCTTAATTTTCTCCTAGGTTTTTCAGGTTTATTTAAAATATTTAACATTGTTTGATATTGCCATCATGTTCGTAGCTATAGCTATATTATATACATAGCTATATACTAAATTAGATTCTAGTCTAGGCTAGTCAAAGATGCATCATTTATCATATAAGTTTTTTTTTATTCATTTTTACTTCCCATCTTCTGTTTGTCCATCTTGCCTTGTGTAGTTCATATTAAATTGTAATATGTATTTATCAGATTCAAATTTCTTTATTTATCAGATATACCTATTCATCATAACTAATTAAATCTCTTTTCTTACAGGTTCTGCTCTCTCCAGGTTCTGCTTTCTCCTGGGAGGATAGACACAAGTGCAAATCAAACAGGAAAGTGGTGGAACTTCACTGTGGAAGAGTTGACTGCTTCACAACCACCAGGTAGCTAACTAATACATCATCAATGCCTTAATTCATTATGTTATATGATATTAAATTGAGCCTTTTACATATGTCAATTGCTTGCTGTTCTTATTAGCTACATAGTCTGAACTTTAAATAATTTCAAGTTGTGTAAGAGGCATCCTATTTTTCTTTTACCTTCATAAGTAGCTACAGCATTAATTTACTTGATTTTATTTTTAGCTAAATAAAAGACCATAGTTATGACTCCTATTCTCTGTTTGGATTATTTAATTTTTACTTCAAAAATTGATTTTTAGTGTCATTGGTCTGGGGCTTTGATTAATTTTAAACTTTTATTGGGCCATCATATTTGTTTTTATTATTGACTATAAATATATATTCTTGGCTTTTCCGGGGGGCATATAGTCCAGGAGATCCAGTTGGTGAATATATAGATTTCATTCTTGCGAATGAAAAGATCAGGGTGGCCCCGACCCTGTATCTTCTGTAAAAGGGTGCTATATGTTCAATAAAAAAAATATATATCATGAGATATTCCTGATACCTACTGGACATTTGACACTTACATATCAATCTACGTTTCTACATGATTTCTGTGATTAATATAATTAATTTCTTCAGATTGTTATCTTACTCCGATGTAGACAAGCAAATAGGTATATAAAATTTTAGAAAGATATTTCTTGTTACAGATGAAGAGTTCCAACCCAAACTAAATGCTGCGTGGGATACAGCACAGCTGCTGTTTGGTAAGTAGCTTTACTCTTTTCAAATTATATAGCTACTCTGACATTCAAAATATTAAGTTGGCCAAAAAGTGATATCTAGCTAGTAGCTACTACAGCAAGTGTTGTCAGAGGCAATGTTACTGTCCCCACTTATGTATCAAAATAATATTTATTACCTATGCTTTTTATTTTTGTTTCATTCTTAAATTGCAGTTTCTAATTATTGATATACCAACAGATTCCACCTGTGAAGGATATCAAGCAACAGAAACCTCAAGCAATGCAGACAGCACAAACTTTAAATGTAAAGTTCCCAAAGAGATGTCTAATTTTATATGAGGTGTTGGATTTACTTTCGTATAAAACGTTTAAATAGAAAGATAATTCAAGATAAAAGAAAGACATATAACAAGTTCTCCAAACTAATTCATTAATATTTTGTTAATTTAACTATGAGAATATGTATCATTTTTTTTTTAATTTTATTTGTATCATGGAAATTCACCATTTTCATTTTTTTAAACGCTACTTGCAGTTTTTGAGGATGTATATTATAAACCACAATATAAAGTTAGTGATCTATGATTTTCATTCATTCCTTAATTGAAGAAATCCGCCGATAAATATTAATTATATATATTTCACCCTATCGATTTTATCGTGATAAATAGCTAGTTCATATAAGTTGATGTCTATATTTTTATATTAGAATTTACTCTCTATATTTCTGCAATTTCAATCATTGTTGAAGGAATACACAATCGATCGTAGTCGACACAAATCCAATTATTATTGAATATCATCTGAGCCATGAGTTAACTAGTTTAACCATTTAATTCATGATCTGAGCTAAATTTAATAAATGATTTCAGTATTAGGTATATATATAATTATATGTTAACATTTATGATGTATTTAATTATATATTTGACCAAGCAATCAAAAGTTAATTCATGAAGATCTATAACCAAATATTTCCGATGCGAGTATCTGTATACCAGGTGACGTCATGAGTCGCGCGCGTGACGTCACACTTTCACGCCATTTTCAAGTGCGATTATCCTTCTAACTATTTAATTCATGCACCTACTTAGGAACTTATTTTTAAGAATCATATTAATGTTTGAAAAATTGCTTCCAAACTTACGCCCCACCCTGTACAATGTTTCTACGATAAGAGACAGCAGTTAGTCAAAGTACCGCAATTTACCTACTTGATCCTACTTGCTATAGGTAATTAATTTACTACTTAACTACCTACTTACCTACCTAGGGTCACGCAGGTAAATTACGGCCCTTTAATTATTAATTGCGGTCCTCTCAAGAGACTAAAACATTCTGAACCGAAATTACATTAAAATGGCATAGCTATCAAAAAAAGCGCAGTGCATTTTATAATTTATTAATTTAAGTATTTATGATGATTCTGTAGTTAGAGGCCGCAGTTTGTTAGTGTGCCGCAATTTACATGCTTGACCCTTGATAAACTACATAACTACCTACCTAAGCTTTTGTGGGAAATTGGACGGTTAAAGACGGGTTTAAATTACAATTATCTGAATTTAAAACTCGATATATAGCCTAACTTAGTAATTGTAACGGTAAGTAAGTTGAACTGTAAAATAAACAATATGATGATACTCTTTTAATTACACCCTTGTTCGAAATTTTATTTAACCTAAAGAGGTACTAGGGTAA
The DNA here is from genome assembly GCA_947561585.1 of Caprella mutica. Lineage (NCBI taxonomy): Eukaryota > Metazoa > Arthropoda > Malacostraca > Amphipoda > Caprellidae > Caprella > Caprella mutica. Next base: position 25,403 of record CANNZV010004438.1, on the reverse strand, counting down.
GTTCCGAGTTACCGGACAGTTCCATATTTTCGATCATTAAGAATAAAGTATACCTACAATAACTAGTAGTTAACTATAATAATTATAAACTAAACATAATGATAGAAAATGTGGAACCGACCAATAACTCGAAATTCACCCTAGTTTGAGCGAAACCTACTCTATTAATTGTTAATTATATTAAAAAAAAATTCAAAAAGGTCTTAGAATCTCTGATAGCTACTATTAAATAATACATCTCCCTTATTTATAATTTAGTGCCTCTATAATCTACGATAATTTCCTATACCAAGACTGATTTGAATTTTAAACATGAACATATTTTCCTTTAATTCCTGTTCCATCTTTTAATTATGAAATATAAACTTTATGATTTGAAGTCTCTTGGTGATCATTGCTGTTCTGATTATTATCTAACTATAACCAATATCATTAAATTAACTATTTATTCACTTACAGAAGTGCATCCTTTGGACATGTTCCTCCAATGAAGAGTTACAACAACAAAAACTACGTAAATGGAGTGAGAAACAGTTTTTTCCTTTGAAAAAGAATCCAGACCAGGTTCTGTAGATCCCTGCCTCTCCTCCTTATTAGTTTTTATTTATGCATTAGAAATGTTATTTAACTTTCTATTACTGTTTTAACCAAATAATATGTTCTCTTACCTGATATCACTAATTTTACCACGAAGTCAAACTCTATAGCTATATGTTGAAATTTTAGTTTAAATGTATTACACACTCTTTATATGTTTAATGTTAACTTCCTGTTAGACTAGCTCAGCTATATTAAATTACCTATTGTTTAAATAACAATGTATTACTTTTATGAGAAACGGACTTAAGGTTTAAAGTCCATTACAGTTCCGGCGCGTGTTAAATAACACCGCATGTAAATTCTTAAGTCAGTCGGTCTTTTACTTTACTCAGTGAGAGATGTGTTTCACTCATCTCTCCAATAGACTTCTATCTGTATAACATTTTACTCTTTAAATAAACTTTATGTCTTAACGTTGTTAACCCACTATAATTTAACCTAATTATAACAAGTTATGGGCCCAGTGAACGATAAGAGTTTATAAATCAAATTATGTTTAAATATATTTAGAAGTTTATTCACTGAAGTGAACGAAGTACAGTGAAAAAAGTGTTAAACTAAATGACACATATACGCACGAACGTTTGTGTAAGCATATCTTGCTAATGCGCTATTGAGGTCAATAATACTTGTTTTTTATCGTATAATTATTTATTATTCTGTGCGGAAGAGGTGTCAAGAGAGGTCACAAATTACCTTTAAATCTGTGACCTTATCCTTTGGTAAACAGTCTTTCAACAAAAGGTTCTTGCGAACTAAGACTTGTGTTGCTGTTCCAATTTGAATAATTACTAATTATATTCTGTGAAGTTATTCTTATGAATTAGAATAATTATTCCTGAGTAAATATCAATTCAGTTAAACAGTAAATCAATTTAACTGCTTTGTTTGTTTATGCTTGTTAAGTATTGAATGATAATAAATACTTGAAAACATGTCTTCAAATAAGTTACCGGGGATTGTTCCCCTAGACGGAAATAATTACCCCACATGGAGGGTACAAATGAAGATGTATCTCTTAAGAGAGAAACTGATGGAAATTGCTGATGGATCTAAACCAGTTCCAACAGATTCCGCTTCAACTGAGGTTAAGGCTGCCTACGCAACTAACAAGAATAAAGCTCTGGCAGATATAGTACTATCTATTTCACCGGATCAATTGTACTTAGTTGGACAACCCACGGATCCACACGCTGTCTGGACCACCCTTCAAGAAACGTTTCAGAAAAACATGTGGGCGAACAAATTTCGTCTGAAGAAGAAGCTTTACAACTTAAAATTGAAATCTCCCGAACTACTCAACTCCCATTTGAAAGAACTAACTGAAGTTTTTCAAGAGCTTGCCTTGTTAAATCAAGTGATCAGTGAAGAGGATAAAGTTATTTGTCTACTATCATCACTACCAGAGCAGTTTGAAGTTATTCCTGAGTAAATATCAATTCAGTTAAACAGTAAATCAATTTAACTGCTTGGTTTGTTTATGCTTGAGCACCTGTATTGAAATACTTTGACAGCAGGAAAGAAATAACCCTACAATATGATGCTTCCCAGAGTGGATTAGGAGCCTCTCTACTTCAAGAAGGACAGCCAGTAGCATTCGCTTCACGTGCTATGACAGAAACTGAACAAAACTATGCTCAGATTGAAAAAGAAGCTCTTGCTATTCTGCTTGGATGCAAGAAATTTGAGCATTACATTTATGGTCACAAAATTCAAGTTGCGTCGGACCATAAACCCTTAGAGACAATTTTCAAAAAGCCATTATATAAAGCTCCAAAACGACTCTAAAGAATTATGTTGAATTTATCAAGTTTTGATTTAAATGTGAGATATGTTCCGGGGAAAAAGATAGTGTTGGCAGATGCTCTCAGCCGCGACTATATAAAGCAATCTGACAACTATGCATGTTTACAAGAAGAAATATGGAACTTACAAGAAATGCATGAAAATTTGGCCATACAAAAATCTACAATTGATCAACTAGAATAGGAATCCAAATTTGACAATGAAATACAACAGTTGAAATAATTCATCCAATTTGGATGGCCAAGAAAGAAATAATAAATTCAGCCACCTTTGTTATGCTATTTTAAGTTCAAAGATGAACTAAGTTGTGAAGGAGATTTATTATTCAAAGGAGAACAAGTTATTGTCCCAAAGAATATGAGGAAAATACTAATAGACAAGTTACATTTGACTCACAATGGGATAGAGTCTACCATTAGAAGAGCCAAAGATAGCCTTTATTGGCCTGGATTGAGAAATGACATACAACAGAAAATCGAATAATGCGAGGTATGCAACTCTTATCAGAGAAGACAGTAAAAGGAGCCGTTAATACAGACTCCTATTCCCAATTATCCGTGGCAAAGAGTGGCAGTAGATCTTTTCGAAATAGATCATAGCGATTACATGATTATATCTGACTACTACTCAAATTTCTTCGAAGTGGACAAACTGAATAACACCAGAAGCAGTACTGTAATTGATAAATTGAAACCTCACTTCGCAAGATACGGAATACCTGAAACCTTAGTTACCGACGGGGGACCTCAATTCACTAGTGATGAATTTAATATTTTCAAGACGTAATGGCAGTTTTAACATTACATATCATCACCCTATCATCAACAAAGCAATGGTAAGGCAGAAAATGCTGTGAAAATTGCTAAATCTCTGATTATGAAAGCTAGAGATTCAAATGAAGATCCTCTACTGTCAATTCTAGGCTGGAGAAATACCCCTACACAAGGACATGAGGTATCTCCAGTACAGAAGTTTTTATGTCGTAGAACTAGGACATTATTACCAATTAAGAACACGCTATTGAAACCATCTACTAATAGAGATGTGAAATATAAAATGATTGAAATGAAAAAGTAACAAAAGAAATAATATGACAAATCAGCAAATACTTTAAAACCTATCAAAAGAGGCGACACAGTGAGAATTGAACCGATGCAGATTGGGGAAAGAAGATGGAAGAAAGGAACATGCATTGAAGCGACAAGAGACCGATAGTATAAATTATTGACAGAGGATTAAAGATTGATATTAAGGAATAGACGGAATTTAGTATTAACTAAAGAGAACAACAATAATAAACAGGACATTATTCAATAAAAGAAAGAAATAGAAGTACCTTTGAGATATAGAAATACATATTTGTCAGGAAAAACAATTATACTGAATGAAGAAGTTCCTATTAGCAGTAATAGTAAAACTCCAAAGACCAGACTATAACAAGGACTGGTTATCAAACCCCCTGACCGGTACCACGCCATGAAATGACGAACATGATAGAAAGAGGGGGATGTAAGGAATTGATTTATTTAATCTAGAAATTTATTAATTATCATTTATTTATAATTTGTTTATGTATGACTGTTGGTATCTAGGATATAGAATTTTGTATAAGAGGCAACTATTTCTCTAATAAATCATCTTTTAAGATTCAACTGAAATTTGACTATTTACAGTTACTGCACTTGAAGCTCAGACAGACATCCCTAAATGGTTTACCGTAGCTGACACACTCCGGAGAGAAGCTGAAAAGTTGAGTATTAAATCCAATGATGGTTTGGCATTATCAAATACTCAGATTGATGCTGCAGTAAATAAACAGTCAATCTAGTGTCATTTTTGTAAAAAATTAGGACACGTGAAGAAAGACTGCTTTAAATTTAAACGGTATTCTCAAACTAACAGAACTCAATATCAGCCAAATGGTGTAAACGTAAGTTTTGTAGTGGGTAGTAAGGAGACGACTGATCAGTTTCAGGTTATTTAGTAGACTACCAAATCACACCTACTAATTATTAATGTCACCTAGCAGTACACACACGTACATGAACGTTTTGTAACTATACATGACTACTTACACAATGCTAAACACAGACTAACAAGTTAGCTATAAATGTAACTGAGGTGCCATCATAACAGTAAGTCATATAGAACTTAATCACACAATGTATGCTAATGATATCGCTCTTTGTAACAAATATGCCGACAGTAATATTTGGATAATAGATTCAGGCTCTTCATCACACATGAGTGGTGATAAAAATTGATGTAGAGATTTTGCAAATATTACCAAACCTATCAATGTTAAAGTAGGTAATGGAGATGTTTTGCAAGCTATTTCACTAGGAAATGTTTCTGTTATTGTGAATATACCAGGTGGTGGAAGTAGAAAATGTACAATAAATGATGTACTATATGTGCCAAATCTAGCTTTTAATCTACTATCAGTGTCAAAAATGACAAATAATAATAAATCTATTATTTTTGAGAATGATTATTGTAAAATATTGAACGAAAATAAAGAGTTAATTGCTGAGGCTCACTGTGTTGGTCAACTCTATTATCTAAATACTTTAGTTCATAAAGCTGCTGTAACGGTTGATCAAAATAAAGTAAACCTTCTATGGCATAGAAGGCTTGGTCATATAGGTAACGACAACTTGACTAAAATGATCCGAACTAAATCAGTTAATGGTCTGGATAGTAAATTAAAAGCTATAGGAGGTGTGTGTGAACACTGCTGTAATGGGAAAATGCATAAAATACCATTTTCTACAAGCATTAAGAAAAATTGTAAACCTCTTGATTTAATCCACACAGATGTCTGTGGGAAAATTACTCCCACTTCCAGGGGTAATAATTCATATTTTCTGACCTTTATTGATCATGCTACTCGATACTCCTGGATATATGTTATTGCCCATAAGAGTGATGTGTTTCAGAAGTTTTTGGAATGGAAAGCAATGGTTGAAAATATTTACGAAAGGAAAATTAAAACCTTGCAGTCACATAATGGAGGAGAATATACCTCAAATAAGTTTGAATCATATTTACGCAATGAAGGTATAATTCACCAGAAATCTATTCCTAAAACTCCTGAACAAAATGGGTTAGCTGAAAGATTTAATAGAACTATTATGGAAAAAGTTAGATGTATGTTATCTGATTCAGGAATTGATAAGGAATTCTGGGGTGAAGCACTATATACTGCAAATTACCTTAATAATAGATGCATTAATTCATTTTTAGTTAATAAAACTCCATATGAAGCTTTAAATCTTAGAAAACCAAATGTAAGTCATGTAAAAGTTTTTGGATGCACTGGGTATGCGCATATTTCTCGAGATGAACGATCAAAATTAGAAAATAAAGCTACCAAATGCCTGTTTCTTGGTTATGGCACTGTTACTAAAGGGTATAAGATGTATGATGTTGAATCTAAAAGAATCTTCTTTTCCAGGAATGTAACCTTTGATGAATCAGTTTCATCTAAGATTGAGACCCCTCAACTGATTGAGACCCCTACCTCTCCACTGGTGTTCCCTTCAGAAGATTCAGAACCTGCAGGGCCTGAGAATCAAACTCCTGACAATAACCCTCCAATAATCCTCCCTGAGGCGCAACCTGTACCAGCTATCAGTCCTGATGAGGATCTTAGACGATCATCTAGAAATCGTCGAGCTCCTGTTCGATACGGTAGTTGGGATTATAGTCATGATCAGTTTGAGGAGGAGGGTTTATTAGTAAATGGGAATATCAATATCGAACCTAGGTCGGTATCTGAGGCTCTTAATAGCGGTTCTGAATCCTCTAAATGGAAGCTTGCCATGGAGAGGGAATTAAATGCTTTTGAGAAACATAAAGTTTTTGAACTCGTAAAACCTACCTCAGACTTAAACATCATTAACTCTAAATGGGTGTTTAAAAAGAAAAAAGGATCTGATGGTATAGTGGTTTCATATAAAGCTAGACTAGTCGCTCAGGGTTTTTTACAGAGACCTGGAATCGACTATGATGAAATTTTTGCTCCTGTAGTGAGATTTGAATCGGTGCGAACCATGTTATCTTTAGCTGCTAAACAAAAATTATTTGTACATCACTTGGATGTCAATTCTGCTTTTTTAAATGGGGATCTTAAAAAAAACGTTTATATTAGACAGCCTCCAGGCTATGCTATTCCAGGAAAAGAAGATTTAGTATGTAAACTAAACAAATCTATGTATGGGTTAAAACAATCACCCAAATGTTGGAATGATGCTTTGGATGCATATCTTAAATCCTTAGGATTTATTCAGTCCTCTTGTGACTCATGTATTTATGTTAAAGTAATCAATAACTCACCATGCTTCATTTCTGTGTATGTAGATGATATTATTGTAGCATGTAAGAACTATGATGACCTGACTAAAATCAAGACTGATTTAAGTGCTAAATTTGAGATGAAAGACTTAGGAAAATTATCCTATTTCTTAGGCATAAAAGTCGTACAAGACGAAAATAAAATATCATTAAATCAATCTTCATTTGTCAACGAGTTATTAGATAGATTTGAATTCAATAATTGTAAACCTGTATCAACTCCTGCTGATGTTAATTCTCATTTGGAACCAACTACTGATGATTGTGAACTAGTAGATAAAACTAAATATCAGTCAGCTGTAGGTGCTTTACTGTATCTATCTACGAAAACTAGGCCTGACATAACTTATGCAGTTGGAAATGTCTCTAAATTTTGTTCCAATCCAAACACTAAGCACTGGTCTGCAATTAAGAGAATATTTAGATACCTAAAGGGCACTCCTGATCTTGGCATTACCTATGGTAATGAAGATTCTGATTTGATAGGTTATTCTGATGCCGACTGGGCAGGTAACAGAGTTGATAGGAAAAGTACTTCTGGCCAATGCTTTCTGTTAAATAATTCCATTATTTCTTGGCGCTCTGTGAAACAGTCATGTGTTGCTTTATCAACGGCTGAAGCTGAATATGTTTCCCTCTCTGGTGCCTCCCAAGAAGCTGTATTTCTAAATAAATTACTATTAGATCTTAAAGTACCTAATAAGAATCCTATAGTTTTGTTTGAGGATAATCAGTCAGCTATTTGTATTGCTAAAAATGCTAAAAATCATCCTAGATCGAAACACATTGATATTAAATTTCATTACATTAGAGATCTTGTTGCTTCAAACATAATTAAACTTGTGTATTGCCCCAGTGAAACTATGCTTGCTGACATATTCACTAAACCTCTGCCTACTGATAGATTTACTAAATTAGTTGAATTAATAGGCATGAAAAATATATAATGTCGTGTGAGGAGGAGTGTTGAAATTTTAGTTTAAATGTATTACACACTCTTAATATGTTTAATGTTAACTTCCTGTTAGACTAGCTCAGCTATATTAAATTACCTATTGTTTAAATAACAATGTATTACTTTTATGAGAAACGGACTTAAGGTTTAAAGTCCATTACAGTTCCGGCGCGTGTTAAATAACACCGCATGTAATTTCTTAAGTCAGTCGGTCTTTTACTTTACTCAGTGAGAGATGTGTTTCACTCATCTCTCCAATAGACTTCTATCTGTATAACATATTACTCTTTAAATAAACTCTATGTCTTAACGTTGTTAACCCACTATAATTTAACCTAATTATAACACTATATTCATATAGCTTGAAAATTAAATCAGAATTTTATTAAGAAATCTGGTAGGTTCATAGGCTTTGTGAATATTTACTCTCAATCTTCGTTATTTAGCTACATTAAATGATAGCTATCATATTTAAAATTAATTCAATTACGTTTTGATTCATGCATATATTAAAGTGATCTCTTTACCACAACTTTCTTTACCCCACTCACTATAATATGTAGTCTATAAAACCTAGTAAGCAACTGACCATCCAAAATAATAATTATCGCGATACAGAACTCCACTGGATGTTCCATTTGTATCCTAACGAACAGTACCGAACATCCCTATCACATACTCTCCGAACATTACACATCCTTCCCGGAACACCGGGTTAGTTCCTAAGAGGAGTTCCTCCGCACTTTACAAAAACGGAACACCTCTCGAACTCCGCACCTGACATACAGGGGATGTGCGATGAGGAATTCCACGGGAGTTACTCCGGATATAAATTGTTACTTGGGATTTTGAAACATCCTGTAGAAAGAACTTGTTTCAAAACCTAGCAACACCAGTACCATCTTTGAAAACAACTCTGATAATAGCTTTGTTTTTAATGAACTATGTGCTACTGTCGCTACAACAAACAATTCATCTATTTCAATAGATCATTATCAGTTTGGCCATCTTAATCGAACTTGGATTAGAAAACCGTCAGATCCTCAGCCATATGTCAATCTGACAGTCAGTACATCCAAGGAAGACTACTCACAATTTGGATACGAATTAGATGCTACGACCAAATCCTTTGAATTTGCAGTCCTGGCAGACACAGGATCCCAAAGCTGTCTTGCAGGCATCAAAGTTATTCAGCGGCTCAATTTGAAACGATCTAATCTCATCCCAATAACTATAAAAAAGCATGCAGCCTATAATAAAGACATCAATATTCTTGGAGCTGCTATACTACGCTTCAGAGGGACAAACTCTCATGGAAATAATGTGGAAACAAGGCAAGTAACCTATATATAACTGATAACTCTGACAAAATATTTCTCAGCAAAGAAGATTTCATTGCTTTGGGCATGATATCCCAAGAGTTTCCAAGGGTTGGTGAGATATCTCCAAAATCATCATCCAATCACATTTCATCTCAATCATGCAAATGTCCCAAAAGACAGTTACCGCCTCCAGTCCTCAAGAAGTTACCATGTGCCCCACCCAACAGATGCAAACAGACAACGTCGCCTCTAGAATTTTTTCTCAATTACTATGAAGCCAGTACCTTCAACACCTGCGAACACCAACCATTACCAATGATGCAGGGTCCCACAATGACTCTTATGGTGGATAAAATGGCAGTTCCCGTGACAATTCATACCCCTATACCCGTCCCCCTTCACTGGCAAGAAGAGGTCAAGCAAGGCATAGATCAGGATGTTCGTCTGGAGGTCATTGAGGCTGTTCCTGTCGGTGAACCTGTTACCTGGTGTCACCGAATGGTGGTGTGTGCGAAGAAGAACGGGAAACCACGTAGAACCGTCGATCTACAGGCCTTGGATGCTCATGCCACACGCGAGACTCATCACACCCAGTCTCCATTCCACCAGGCCAGGACAGTCCCTCAAGGTAAAATGAGAACCGTACTAGATGCATGGAACGGATTCCACAGTGTTCCAATCCGCGAAGAGGATCGCCATATGACCACTTTCATCCCCCATGGGGACGGTATAGATATCGCACGGCTCCTTAAGGCTACATAGCCTCGGGTGATGGATACTCAAGGAAGTACGATGAGATTGTCGCCGAAATTCCAAACAAAACAAAATGTATCGACGATACATTAATATGGTCTGACAACATAAAGCGTAGCTTCTATCAAAACGCTCAGTGGTTGGATGTCTGCAGAAAGAATGGTATAAACCTCAACCCTGAAAAATTCGTTTTCGCTGAAGATACAGTAGAATTTGCTGGTTTTGAAATCTCCCTCAACACAGTTCGTCCATGCGAGAAATACTTAATTGCCATCCGCGACTTCCCTACCCCAAAAAACATCACAGATATTCGTTCCTGGTTCGGGTTTTGTGAACCAAGTATCTTATGCATTCTCCATGGCATCAAAAATGTTGCCATATAGACAATTACTCAATCAAGCCTTGAAAAGACTTCTATTGGGAATTTACAATCAACAGTCTATTTGAAGAGTCCAAGCTAAAAATCGTAGAGGAAATTAAAGAAGGGATTCAAATTTTTGACAAAAATAGGCCAACCTGCCTTGCGACTGATTGGTCCAAGTCAGGTATTGGATTCTGGCTTTCCCAAAAATACTGTACTTGTTTAGATGTCAAACCACTGTGCTGCCGCACTGGATGGAAAACTACACTCATTGGGAGCAGATTCACCCACGCAAGAGTTAGCGGCTGCTGATTCGTTGGACAAAGCACATTATTTTGTGCTCGGTTGTTCAAACCTCATAATTACAGTTGGCCACAAACCACTGCTAAAAATTCTTAGTCATAGTGATCGGTGCCTAGAAGACATCCCAAATACTAGACTAAAAAAATTGAAATAAAAAACATTAAGGTATAAATTCAGAATTATGCACATTCCTGGAGTCAAACACAATGCCGCTGACACTACTTCTCGCAATCCAACTGGTGATCGGTATATCAAAAAACTGACCCTCCAAGATGATATAGCATCTATCAAAGATAACAACTTGATTGAAAGATACTCCATCGAACGTGGAATTCTCTTGACTCACATATCTGCACTTCAATCGATTCAATCAGTCACCTGGGAGAGAGTTAAGCTTGCCACAATCAGTAGTTCTGATCTGCACGAACTCGTCTCCCTGATAGAATCTGACATATCATAACAGAAGAAGAATATACCACTGATGCTGTCTGATTACCATCATGTCAGAGGAGATCTTTATGCAGTCGATGGCGAAATCATCTACAAGGGCAGGATAGTCATACCACCTTCTCTTCGACAAGAAGTCCTAGACGCCCTCAATCTGCACATCAACTCATCAAGGCGTATTATCAATAATGGCCCGTGCGGAGAGCTCATTCTATTGGCCTGGAATGACAACTCACATTACCGAAAAGTGACAAAGCTGCTATCATTGCAACCGTATGGCACCATCGCTCCCAACCGCTCCACCATATCTTTTAATTTCACCTGAATATCCTTTCCAACGCGTATGCACTGATTTCTTTCATTACAAAGGAATGAATTACTTGGTAGTGGTTCATCGATACTCAAACTGGCCGATTATAGAATGGGCCTCGGACGGTGCAACTGGACTCATCAGCAGCCTCAGTGAAGTATTCGTCACGTTTGGCATCTCCGAAGAACTGTCCTCTGACGGAGGCCCAGAGTTCATATCTGGTGCAACACACAAGTTTTTGCAGGATTTGGATGTTGACAATCGGATATCATCAGTAGCATTTCCTCATTCCTATTGTCGTGCAGAAGTCAAGGTCAAGACAGCTAAACGGATAATTACCAACAACACCAAGCCAAATGGTGAGCTAGACAATGACTCTTTCCAACGTGCAATACTACGATATCGTAACACGCCGGACAAAGAAACAAAAATATCTCCGTCTATGTGTGTTTTTGGTAGAGCCATCAGAGACTTCATTCCAGTACTTCATGGCAAGTGCAAACCTCACCCAACTTGGCAAACCACCCTGACTGCAAGAGAAGAAGCTCTACAGAGACATGAAGACGGTGGAATACTTGACAGAGTACACCAAACGACAGCCTCCTCTATCAGTTGGTGACCATGTGCGGATTCAGAACCAGATGGGGTCCAGTCCGCTAAAATGGGATAAAACAGGCATAATTATAGAGGTACGGTAATTCGATAAATACGCCGTCAAAGTCGATGGGTCAGGAAGAGTAACATTAAGGGACCGGAGATTCTTAAGGAAATTTGAGCCAGTGCACAAACGTCGTCATCGTTTCTCTATTGGTACCCCTAATTCACCACCTTGTCCTGTTTAAAGCCGGTCATTCCCCCCAGCCGTAGCAATTAACCCACCGCCGTCACCAGGATATGTACAACCGACTCCTGAAGTTCAAGAAGTCCCCGAAAATGATCCACCATCCTTTGACCACCAACCAGTTAAAATAGTTTCATAACCTTTCCATGTATTATTGTATATTGTCTATTTTTTCATTTGTTTATTGTAAAAATTATTTCTCATATATTTGATATATTTTGTAAATGCTATAAACTTATGTAGGGTGTATTCAAAATCACCACCACCAGATAGCGCTGTATAGCACTTTAATTTCTATAAATAAGTGCACTCTGTTCGAATAAAATCAGTATCTAACAAACACTCAAGGAGTAACTAACACTGTGGTAACTAACTAACACTCGATCTGTGATGACGTTCGAGTATAGTGTTGATTAAGCTAATAGATTTAAATTCTATTATTATAGTAGTTAAGCGGTAAAGCTGCTACTCTTCAATAAAGAATATAGAAAGCTCTTAAACCCTATCCTTTCTATGTTCGAACATTATTTCTTGAAGTACAATAGTACGACCTTATTTTCGTGAGCTTTTTGACTCCATTTAAAATCTTGTTAAGAGTTATCCTAAACTCCATTGTTAACTAACTTTGCGTCTCACCATTTAATTTGGTAGACTCTTGAAAGAGCTTTACTTTAATAAGAATTAAATTTCAAGGTTTGTTTTTGAAATAATTGAATTAGTGCTTTATATTTTGCGTCTGGTTGGTGGTGATAAATAATTGAAGCAATTTGTTCTAATTCCTATAGAATAAACTACTGGTGACTGCTTAAGCCTGTCGGCATTACCTCTTGATGACCTAACTCATCGCCGTTTTCAACTTTAAATAAATTCTTGTTGGCATATCTTTACGAAGGTATAATCCGAACATTATTTGTGTGAATTTGTGGTGGTAAATATTGCTCTATTCTAATTTCTAATGTTCAAATTATATATTCCAGATAAATGAATAAACACAGGGAACTTCTTTAAATTTATAATTATCCTAAAAATTTCTGATTTAACTAAATAAATAATTCTTACATAAATTAATTCTTGAAATTTAATAATTTGCCACCATTTAATTCTTGCAATGCCTGATTCGGAAGATACCATGCCTACATTGGATACTAGCAAGGCCAAACTTGTTAGTAAACGTGCTGCTGTTAAACGTCTTATAACTACTTCATTTAATAATTATCACAATTCTGGTTTAAATACTTCAACCTTTGAAACTCTCATAAAAGATTACTTGAATGATGTAAAATTACTTGATAACCAAATTGTTGATTATCATCTAGAATTGTCAGACTATAACGAACTGTTTGACGGGGATTTAGAGATTGAATTGGAGAGCCAAACTAAGTATACTTTGTCTATTTACTCCTTGCTCTCTAATCTTGAGATAAATTTTAAAGTTAATTCTGATATCTGTGTACCCGTGAGTGAGTTAGATCTTCCTGACCCTGTGAGTAATAACTGTAACGATAAAACCTTGACTCCTCTCTCAACACAGTTTCATTGCAATTTTCCTTTGCTAAAATGACGAGAACAATTTTCTCATCATTTTAACAAACTTATAGCTAAGACACTAAAGTGCATCGAACTTATGCACTTTAGTGCATCCAAACAATAATTTGATGCACTAAAGTATCTCGCATTTATAGAGACAAAGCCATAGGGTGAACTCGAAACACCTGGCCGGGTGCATCAAAATCTCTCTGAGTGTAATAACTACTATTTAATTAGTAACATAATAACAGATCAAAATTAGGGTAAAAAATCAAACAGTTGCCAATTCAAACTGAAATATATATTATTTTATTTATGCCATTTCAACTAAAAAATCATATTTTTATTTAAAATTGAATGGAATGTTTAATTTTCAATGTGAATAATTATTTCAAACGAAAAAATAATATTTCATACTATATATGAATTAACTAGCGGCCAAACTCATTTTTATCAAGGAAATAAAAAGTTTTAAATTAATAATTGAAGGGATAACAGGCCTATTCAGTATTCATACTAAATTGCCTGAAACGGCTACAATTTCAAAGATGTACTTAATTGAGGATATTAAATTGGCTATTTGGTGTGATTAAAGTTGGGAGAGATCGTTTGCACCTAACCTCTCTAATTGTCTGGCGATAACTAGTGATGTACACCAGTATAATAAATATACTGGTACATCAAAAAATCACTGGATTGGTTAACCAATGTTTTCCTTCATTGGGCCAGTGTTGTTTGGCAACCGTTGGCCCAATGTCGTTTTCATTGCATTGGCCCAGTGTGTAATAATGTAAGACACTTGTAAGATTTTTGTGTTCGCTCTCTGTTCTTAGAAAGTGTTTTAATATATCCACTTCTAAGCCAAACATTAATCTTATTTAAATATTAATTATATATATAGCCTATCCTCTTATTTTCTTCTTTTCCAGTTCTAATTAATACATAAACAAATGATGAATTAATAAATGTGACAATCAAACAAGAGTTAATTTTTATCTATTTATTCCTATTGTACTCAGCTTATGTCTTGAGTCAGATTGTTCCGTAGTTTTGGTTCGAGTAGTTCTCGAGTGAGGTCCCACTTCAGTGATAATCTTTAGTACTTCCACAGTACAGAGAATATATAGTATCCCAGAGCTATAGGGGGGATATTACGCGTGTCCCAGTAGGCTGTGACGTCACATGTCAACAATGGTGCGTACGTTTGTACGTACAGTACAAGCACAAAAGATGGCTGCAACACACCCAACTTTTGTTAAATAACGTTTTCGGTGATATTTTTTTTAATTCCACATTATACCGCATGCTATTATCCAATCTTTATAGTCATACGGACGAAAATTAAAAAAATACTGTTGATGAAATTGCTACTGGTCTTTTTACACCCAAAATAGTAACAAATTTTTAGTCTTGAAGAAGACGATTTATTCAAGATAATTAGATCATTAGTCAGATCGGTCGCGTTGGCCGCCATCTTAATTCTCTATTCCACGTGACCCACAGCCATTCTGTTTACTATGACGTGACCTCTTGTTTACATACATGACGTCACAGCCTACCGAGAATAAATTTGAATAATACATGTAACTGGGGTACTATACTATTCTATGTACTGTGGTACTTCCTTCGTGCATAACAATCTATTATCGCTATTTAGCCAAGATTGGTGTTTGCTGCGTCCGTATGCTAGGATTGGGATTTGGAACTAAAGTATCCGTAGATTTGTGAGTCTCCTTATGCTAAGTCGTGTTTCCGTAGCTTGGGTGTGCTGGTCTCCATAAATTTGGTAGACTCGGGTGAGTTCTCCGTAGACTTGGAGTGACTGTCTCCGTAGAATTGGACGAGTTCTCCTTAAGGTACGTTTTTATGCAACGATTGTTGCGATCATCGCTCAGCCATGATCGCCCAGCAATAGGAATACATTGAATTATAGCTTGGCGATAATTGCTCGTTGCAAAACAGCTCCATAGGAATAGTATTAAACTAGTGCTCAGCGATGATCGCAATTAACAATCGCTGTATGCAAAACGTACCTTTTGACTGGGACCCTGGAATAATATATCCAGTAAGAAATTTGGACTTAAATTTCCTTCGACAATTTGCTAAAATAACAATAAAAAATAATTTTTTACATTATAATCAATTGAATTAATTTACTAATTTATCAATTATTGTGAATAAAGATTTATGTCAGTCAAACAGCAATTATTAAATATTAATCTCAATAAGTAAAATTATACCTATTTATTTCTAATGTTTATTAAATAGGTTGAGTTGAATTATTTATTTGTCATATTTCATGTTCATAATAAATAATTAATAATAATTGTAGTTAATTTAATATGAGAAGTAAATTACTTTGGCAAATGTAGAAGCATTAAAAATAGTTTGTACTTAATATTACAATAATTGAGAATTGAGCAAAATGTTAATCGTCAAATGGCCTTTTAATAATTATAATAAATAATTAAATTCATGATCCTGAAGTTTCTGACGTGTACGAAACTGCATAACCAACCAATAACTTGGAACTTAATTAGTACCCTAGTTACTACCTAAAATATTTCACAGAGCATAAAATGTCTGTTTGTTCAATGTAACACAATAATCATAAAAATCTAAGTCTCTATTTATTACTAACCTATACGGCTAAACTGAGTGAGAGTTATCTATGGATGGATTTTAAAACCTTTTATAAATTCACAGCTTTAAACTTTCATCACAGTCACGAACACTGTTTAATAATAGGCTTACATAGAATTGTAACACTAAAATAAATTTTCTTTCATTATAACTCATAGAAAATGACGAAATAAGATGCATAATCAAGGAGTGACAATTATAAATATATATTCCTTGTTACTTTTCCTAGCTTTAAAGGTCCCCTACAAGCAAATTTTTTTATTGCTTAAATCAACGAGGTTAATGTTTCTTATCATTTTACTGCAAACCCCATAAAATTTGATAGCATATTTTTAATTTTATATGCTTTTAAAGATTTGTATAATCCAAACTCTACAAAACCTACTTTACTTCCGACTTTCTAATTTTCTGTCTGAAGAAGAATGTACACCATTTGTTTTGATTTTCAACTTGGTATTTGGTTTAATAAATCTATTTATTATTCGTCTAAAGGTTTAAGTTTGGATAAACTTATTATAGAAACGTTTATATACTTTTAGAAACAATTAATATCTTAAAAGAAGGCCAAAAATGCATTGATTGTTTTAAAATCTAAATTTGAAATCAAAACAAAGAGTGTACAATCTTCTTTCTCAGCGTCAGGTTGGAGATTCGCTCGATTGTTGCTCACAGAGTACTAAAAAACTTAAAAAGCAAATAATAAAATATATACTGAACCGAATTATATGCGGTTTGCGGAATAATGATCATAGACCTTAGTTCTATCATATTGTGTGATAAACTCATTTTTTTCCCGGAGCCTGGAGAGGACCTTTAATTACCGTTTGGTAATTAAACTGAATCGTGATTTCACTGATTTGGCAATTAAAGCGAGCCCTGCCTGTACTGGCAGGCACCGCTTTCATTTTCAAAAACACAACTCAGTCTTATTACAAATAGTAATAACAGCGAAGTAGAAATATATAAGTGTATGTCAAGAATTTATATAAATAAAACTTCTTAAAAATTTAATTTTCTATGAGCTCGAATTAAAAGAAACGATTTGAGGACACGACTAGCTTATCGTAATGATGAAAGTGAATGAATCAAAAGTATTAATTAAAATATAACCATAGATTATCAGATCTCCCTCAGTATTGGTAAGTAATAGTTAGATATTTTGATTTGTGTAATTGTGTTACATGACCAAACAGAAATTTTATACGTACACTTTAAAATATTTTTGGAAGTACGTGGAAGTCACTTTCGATATCAAAAAAGTAACCAAATAGATCCTCTGTATCGTTTAGATTCATTAGATCAAATACACTTACATCTAAATTTAAAATATTCATTAACTGTTTCAATGGATGATTGATACCGATATACAGTATTCAGTGCTCTTTCTAAATGATGCAACTATATTTCACTTATTATTTCTAAATTGTAACGATAAAGAAAAATCTGATCTTTCATATACATGCATTTTCGGTTGGCGATGCAACACTATTCTGATCATAAATGGTATGAAATTTTAGGTAGGTATCTATTCTAAAACGGAATTCCGTAATATAATATATATCTAATTACTGGTGTTGTTTCGATTCATTTAGGTAGATATATGAATTGATCATAAATTATACGAGATTTAAGATATTTATTCTAAAATAGAATTCAATAATATAGTAGATATCTATTTACTGGTGTTGTTTCGATATGCAATAAACAATTTCTGATTAGAAAATAAACGATGCGGAGTAGAGTGAAGATTTTTGGATACCTATGGTGATGGTAGAATCAAATTAGATTTCTAAGCAGTCAAATAATTTAGATACATTCAGTTAGATATCTAATTTAAGTGTATTTCATATCTATTACCGGCATGCGCTACCAGCGCAACGTAAAACATGTCCGAATAGAATCAGACATGTTTTTCGGGACAGCTAAAATATGGCCTTCCCGCATTCTGCGAAGGTAATAGAAAATAAGCTATCACATTTAGTGGGGTTTGCAGAAAAATGATAAGAAACATTAGCTTCGTTGATTGAAGCAATAAAAAAATATGCTTAGTGGCGACCTTTAATGTTATTCATTAGGATCTATCCCTTTTACGAAAGAAATTCCTGGCGTTTCCGAGTTTTAGTTTTTATTACCTTCAAGTTTGTCAAAAATACTGATTCTGATAAAATAGGTACATAACAACTTTCTCATTTAGAAACACACTCTTACTTATTTAGAAATGTTTTCGTCCATTCTGAAGAATGGGTGGTTAGTGCAATCGAATAACATTAAACTTACCTTAGTGCATCAGATATACCCAAGATGTATTTCAATACAATCTAATCTCCTAAACAAAAAAGTTTCTGATCCTATGAGTTTCTCTGAAAAGCCAAAGAAGAAAAAAGAAGCCCCTTTCGTTACACTGATAGGAAATGATGGTAATTAATAAATGATGGTTATCTAAAATCTTCATTTAGAATCATAATTCATAGATATAGGTAAACACTAAACAGCTCAGCCTCCAGGCTCCAGATTGCATTCTTTGTGAATTTTTTTCGAAACTCACGGTCTTCTAAAAGACATTTATGATTTATATAGAGTTTCATAACTTTGCGGCTCATCAAATGTGAATTTTCACTTGATCAAATATTCCCGGTCTGTTAATAAGTAACTAAATCTAGGTAGTAATGGCTCCTTCCACCACGGCTTGATTTATAGTTTATATCCCATTGCTTGTAGTTTTTATCCCACAGCTCACATTTTTTATCCCACGACTTGCATTTGTTATCCCACGACTTGCATTTTTTTATCCCATGGCTCACATTTTTTATCCCACGGCTCTTATTTTTTATCCCACGGCTCGCGATTTTTATCCCACGTCTCAGATATGATATCCCCACGGCTCTTCAAATAACCTGTTGGTGAAATGGCGGCTCTTAGACAACAACTAATGCAATCTGGCTCAGCCTCAGCCAAGTAAAATAGTATGTCTCATAAACTCACCATTTGCCTCTCCAGCTCTCTCCAAAATTCAACAAATTCTCTCCAAATTGATCAAATCATTATTTATTCTCTCCAAAATAACATTGTAGCATAGGAGAAAATTAGATAAAACTCTCCATTTGCAATTGAAGGGCTCAAGATAATTGTCACAAGCTCGCCATTAAAATGACGAGTTTGGACTTGCTGTTTTACTTCGAGCCTCAGTAGTGTACAGTGTAGTTAGACCAAGTATAAATAATTGTATAATTGTAATTTGTAATTTTGTATGGCTCATTACTAGGCTGTAGTCGCTGTACTGCCAGACTGGAAAACAAAAATTCCAACAGAGTTACTCCTAACTTCATGCATTCCCATTAGTGATGCTTATCATCACAACAAGCCCAATTGTGAAGCATAAATGACTTATTTTACATTAGTTTTCACTGCAGAGTTGAAATTTATAAAATAATTTACTGAATTCTGCATTTTTTAGGGTTAAAATGAGCAATTTTTGTTCATTCTAAATTCCTAACAGAGTTACTAGTCAATCTGAAATGAGTTATTATTCCACTCTGGCTGTACTGCTGTAGCCAGAGGCAGACTGAAGGAACTGGTAAAGTGTTCTCTAAGAAATTCTCTCTTATTCTTAGCTTTAGTTTTCACTTTTCAGTAAAATTACTTAAATACATGTATATATCTACAGCCCACTCTGGAAAAAGTGGTCTTATCTGATGGATTAATTACTCTGTTGCCAGTCTGCAGAATGTGTCTCTTCTCCCGCCCATGTTTCAAAGTATGGAAAAAGTCGCCAGAATATTGGCGACTTTTGAGGGGTTAAATAAGTTGAAAAATATGAAAATAACAAGTAAATTACTCCCGAAATAGTCCAAGAAATGCACATGCATCAGACTTAAAGCATAATGATGTTTCCAAGTGTATAATCTACACTAGGAAGTCAAATTTCTCCTTTAAAGTATCTTAAATGTGGCGACCCGGATTCATTTTTCTCATTAAACTGGCGACTTTCTTTCCACACTTTGAAATATGGTCTCCCGCAGAGATTTTATTTAGAGAGAGTTATTCTCTGACTCACAGCAGCAGATTCAGAATCTCCCGCATCTAAATTAATGGTAACATAGGAATTAATTCAAAATCTCCCGCAGCTAAATTAATGGTAACATAGGAATAAATTCATGATCTCCCGCAGAGATCTCCAATTTCTAAAATTCAATCAAAAACTCCTGCAGAGAGTCTTAGAAAAATGTTCCATATTCTGCAGACTGGCTCTGTTGGAGCCAGTCTGTATTTCGTGGTAAATTCCACCGACATGTTGGTGTAATTTTCCCCCTTTTAAATTAATATTCTGGCAAAGTCAGTGGATTTTAAGCTATTTATTCCTATGTTACCTACCAGTCTGCAGAATCCATGTTTCAAAGTGTGGCAGGAAAGTCGCCAGTCTAGTGAGAAAATTGATCAAGGTCGCCACAATTAAGATACTTCAAAGAAGAAATAGGACACCCTAGGCGGCTAGGCCTAGTGAAGATTTTACTCTTCAAAACATCCTTATGCCATGTTTTAAAGTGTGACAGGAAAGTTGCCACTTTAGTGAGAAAATGGATCCAGGTCGCCACATTTAAGATACTTTAAATGAGAGATTTGAGTTCCTAGTGAAGATTTAACACTTGGAAACATCCTTATGCTTCATTCCTGATGTATGTGTATCTCTTGAGACTATTTGAGGAGTGATTTACTTGTTATTTACAGGTTTTCCAACTCATTTAACCCCTCAAAAGTCGCCAATATACTGGCGACTTTGTCCATACTTTAAAACATGGTCCTTATGCATAATGTCTGATGCATGTGTATCATTTGAGACTATCCATAACCATGAGTGATTTACTTGTTATTTACAGGTTTCTAAACTTATTTCACCCCTCAAAAGTCGCCAGTATACTGGCGACTTTGTCCATACTTTGAAACATGGTGCAGAATGTGTCTTTTCTCCCGCAGAGACTCTTAATTTGAGAGAGAGCTACTCTCCGACTCTCGGCTGCAGATTCAGAATCTCCCGCAGCTAAATTAATGGTAACATAGGAATTAATTCAAAATCTCCCGCAGCTAAATTAATGGTAACATAAGAATTAATTCAAAATCTCCCGCAGCTAAATTAATGGTAACATAGGAATTAATTCAAAATCTCCGGCAGAGATCTCCAATTTCTAAAATTTCATACAAAAACACTCCCGCAGAGAGTCTTGGAGAAATGTTCCATATTCTGCAGACTGGCAGTATGTTACCATTGGCTGATACGCTCTCAATTAATTTAGGTAGTTATAATAATATAGGTATATTGACGACTGTCTACTTTCAAAATTGGAATTAAAGTATGACGACTGGTGACTGCATTACTAATTTTTGTTGACTTATTTAAAAAAAAAAAGATGTATTGGCGACTCACTGAACATTCTCTGAAACTAGGACAACTGGTAAACTGTTCTCCAAGAAATCCTCTATTTTTGCTTTTTGTTCACATTAAAATTAATGTAAATATAGGAGGAAATTAAGGTTTGTTCGCACAGAAAATGTTCAAAATGTCCCCTATTCTGCACCAAACTGTATTCCATGGTAAATTCCACTGACATGTCGGTGGAATTTTTCTCCATTGAAAATAATATTCTGGCAAAGTCGGTGGATTTTTAGCTATTTATTTCTATGTTACCATTCATTTTCGGTGGATAAATTGGGAAAATGTTGGTGGATCAGCAAAAATACTGTAAATTTATGGTGGATTTTTTCAGCATTTTGAGAAAGTTAGTGGGATTTTGTGCACCAAATACAGACTGGCTCTCATTCTAGTATTAGGTAGTGATGGTGAGACCGTGAGACAAGCCACTCTGTATTTCGTGGTAAATTCCAATGACATGTCGATGGAATTTTTTCCCTTTGAAAATAATATTCTGGCAAAGTCGGTGGCCATGTTTCAGAAGGTGGAAAATTGTAAGCCAATTTTTGAGCCAAAATTTCACAAAAAATCTGAGATAAGTCAATTTGGCTCATTTTTTGAAGATTTCAAGCTAAAATTAATATGGGAATATAGGAATTAATTCAAAATTTAAAGCCAATTAGATTTATCTGAGATTTGAGCATTTCAAATCTAAGCCAATTAATTGGCTTTAACTGACATATTCTTATTCATGGGTCGGTGGATTTTCAGCTATTTATTCCTATATTACCATTAATTTTTGGTGGATAGATTGGGAAAATGTTGGTGGATCAACCAAATTACTGGAAATTTATGGTGGATTTTTTCAGCTTTTTGAAAAAATCAGTGGGATTTTGTGCACCAAATACAGACTGTGAGACAAGTATGTAGTGTAAAGGTACTAGCATTTTTACAGTAAATTAGTACCATTCTAGATAACAAGAGTATGAATTTGCTTATAAACAGTTGGAACTTGCCATGTTTCAAAGTATGGAAATAAGTTGAGAAACCTGTATATAACAAGTAAATCACTCATATATAGTCTCAAGTGATACACATGCATCAGGCATGATGCATAAGTATGCTTTCAAGTGTAAAATCTTCCCTAGGAAGTCCTATTTCTTCTTCAAATTATCTTAAATGTGGCGGACCTCGATCCATTTTATCATCAAACTGGCGACTTTCCTGCCACACTTTGAAACATGGAGAGCTTGGAACATGGATGGAGTTTTCTATGCACAATTTATACAAAGGGTGAACTTGTGCACTGCGCAGGTTCACATCAGGTGTACTTGTGTGGTGCGCAAGTATACCCGGTAAGTGGGCAAAATTCACCCGGTTCTCCCCCACAATCTTTGCGCACAGTTTTTTTTATAACTTTTTTCTATTAAACTTAAAGAGTTTAAACTTGGTGTGCACCTAGGTCTACCCTTCATCTATTTGCACACAAAAAATCAGATTGCTGACTTCTCCAGTTTTTTCGTAAAATCAAAGTATGCGGAAAATGCGCAAAACCACCCGGTCCGACGCTACAGTGGTAACTTACCCTTATATATGGGGAATGAATTCACGGAAATTATGGTGAATAGTTATAACACTGTTTAATAAGATTTATAATTAGGAATGATCTAAATCTGACTGATAAATAGAAAAAGTTAAATTTTACATAAATTGCCAAACACACATTCTCAATCCATACTTGTATTGTATAGTTTAATTTGTTAATAGTTTAAGGCGCATTTATGTTACCATTTAAATCTCTACCGATTTCAATTAAACAATAATAAATAAACACTATGAGTTTTAAGAAGTGTGTAGCTAATAATTATTTAAGAACACGAAAACCTAGGAACTCCACTTGACTGAAATAGATCGACGAATGATTTTAGTAAACAAACATTCAGACTGTATTAAACTTAGTGTTGCCGAAACCTAAAGATTTCTCTGAACAAAAATCTGAATTTGAAAATTAATAAATTAGAGAAAATGAAAACAAATAAATTTAATATAAGTGGTCACCACAGATCCCTCATTCTGCTCATAGCAAAATTAATGTAAATATAGGAATTAATTCAAAATCTTTTGGAGAGAATGTCCCAAATATCTCCTATATTCTGCAGACTGGTCTTAAATTTGCCATTAAAATATCAGTCTGCAAAATGTGTCTCTTCTCCCGCAGAGATTTTAATTTGAGAGACAGTTACTCTCTGACTCTCAGTAGCAGATTCAGCATCTCCCGCAGCTAAATTGATAGTAAGGGAGTCTGGGGAACCTCAACAACAACAACCTGGAGTATTGTTAACGATGGGATCAATTCTTCTTTTTTGTTCCCTCGCTCTGCTGTTTTATAATTAAAATCACTAGTAATATCGACTGAAACAGGCCCAGGAGTTCAGAGTTGGAGTCCTGCAACTGTCTACTTTTGTACCTAATATAATGGTAGTGAAGATCTGAGAAGAAAGTTCATAATCAAAATCTTCCACTTCAGGAGTAACTTGTAAAGGTCCATCTAAATCAATGTTTGGTGATTGTATTTGATTCTGAAGTTTGAGAACATATGCATTTTTCTAAGAAATGGAGGTTAAGTACCTCCAAAAGAACTTTCCTCGAATCTGTGTGTTGCTTGCGCAGATGAGGCTTCATTTATGTTCTTCTTGTACTGTTCTTTGTTTCAAGTATTTTGACTTTCGCTTCACAATTATTACAAAGTATTTCAGTGAATTTGTTTCTTCCATTTATCTAAATTCTTGGTTTGATTTGTTGAAGTCTGCAGCAAAGGTTAGCTGTGTGCGTCTTTTCATGAGGAATAACAAGGGTTTCTTTTGAATTCTCACTTCAATTTTGCCTACAAATAACAAGTTATCTGACATATTTACCTTATGTCGCAAACTACCGATTTATAATCTGAAGTAATATTTGCAAGATATAAGAGAGAAATTTTTGATACTGAGCTTAAACTCATTTCTCTGTTTATTGTCTGTGCTTTGATTTCTAAATTATCAAAATAGGTTTAGCGTTCTTTGCAACTATGAACAGATTAAATCCATTATCCTCAACAACAGCTTTTGAGCTTGATTTTGAGCTTGATTTTATTGAAGATCAATTGATCTTCAATAAATTGTTCAATTGGTGAAATTGATCCAAAAGTATCTTTAACTCCTGGTGAAGAAGCTTGATAGGTATATATTTATTCTAAACCAACTCCCAAGATTCAAGGAAAATGGATCTCTATTTTCATGATGAAAAAAATCATGAAATTATGGCAAAGTGCACTAACAAATTATTGAGCAAACAATCATACATAAGGAAATTTTGACTAAAAACACTTGGAAAATGATTGTTATGAATATATATATTGAGCAATCTTGTTACTCTTGTATAATATTAAAACAAAAAGGTTTTCTAGCAAAGAAAACAATGTATTTTAAAATAAAACAGTATTTCCAATAATAAACATTTTTTAGGCTGTTTTTTATTGGGCGATGTTTTTTTTAATAAAAAACATGTTTTAAACAAAAAAATGGTTTTTTAATGGTTTCATCACTACTTTTAGCTAATTATTCATTAATTTATTCCACCTCAAAATTTGAAAAATATTAATATTTTCCAATATTACTTTTTTAATTGTGGGAGGAAGCTGATGGATATTACAAGTTTCCATTAATTCCATTTCCAGTCTGTATTTGGTTCATAAAAATCCAACTTTTTCAAAAAGCGAAAAAAATAAAAATCCGCC
>CANNZV010004437.1:0-41066 GCA_947561585.1 Caprella mutica | reverse complement strand
ATAGTAACCGATATTTCTTATACCAATGGTGCTACACTTAGCTATCATCCTCAAGATTCCATTTTCATGGAAGAGACTTACAATCTTATTGAAGGTTCGCTTTTAAGTATAAATCTTGTAATAGATGCTTCGATTACGACCAATCAATACCAATGGTTTAAAGACGGTACGCCTTACATTTTAGAAACAGATAACACATTGGACTTCGCAGCGCTACTAACAAGTGATGCAGGCACTTATAGAGTACAAGTGACTAATCCTGATGCACCCGACCTGACTTTGTATAGTTACGATATTATTATTAATGTAAGTTCTTCTTTTGATTGCCCTATTACGAATTCTAATATAGGAGATAGTTGCGATGATATGGATGAATGTACGCTAAATGATGTGTATGATGCAGATTGCAATTGCACAGGTGAATTCCAAGACATGGATAATGATGGTGTTTGTGATGCAGAAGATGATACGAATGGTGATTGTAGTTTAGGAGCGCCGTGTGATGATGGCGATGTATGTACGCTCAATGATGTCTATGATACAGACTGTAATTGCATAGGCGAATTTCAAGATGCGGACAATGATGGTGTTTGTGACGCAGAAGACGATACAAATGGAAATTGTGTATTAGGTTGTGATGTGTAATGATGGCGATGAATGTACGGTCATGATGTATTTGATGCAGATTGTAATTGCACAGGTGCATTCCAAGACATGGATAATGATGGTGTATGTGATGCCGAAGATGATACAAATGGAGACTGTATATTAGGAGCGCCTTGTGATGATGGCGACGTATGTACGGTGAATGATGTGTATGATATTGATTGTAATTGCATAGGCGAATTTCAAGATGCGGACAATGATGGGATTTGTGATGCGAATGATGATTGTGATGCAAGTCAATTAGGCGCGCCTTGTAATGATGGCGATGAATGTACGGTCAATGATGTATTTGATGCAGATTGCAATTGCATAGGTGAATATCAAGACAGTGACAACGATGGTATCTGTGATGCAGAGGATGACACAAATGGAGACTGTATATTAGGAGTGCCTTGTGATGATGGCGACGTCTGTACGCTCAATGATGTGTATGATGCAGATTGCAATTGCATAGGCGAATTTCAAGATGCGGACAATGATGGGATTTGTGATGCGAATGATGATTGTGATGCAAGTCAATTAGGCGCGCCTTGTGATGATGGCGATGAATGTACGGTCAATGATGTATTTGATGCAGATTGCAATTGCATAGGCGAATATCAAGACAGTGACAACGATGGTATCTGCGATGCAGAGGATGACACAAATGGAGACTGTGTATTAGGCGCGCCGTGTGATGATGGGAGATGTGTGTACAATCAATGATGTGAATGATGCAGATTGCAATTGCATAGGTGAATATCAAGACAGTGACAACGATGGTATCTGTGATGCAGAGGATGACACAAATGGAGACTGTATATTAGGAGTGCCTTGTGATGATGGCGACGCATGTACGGTGAATGATGTATTTGATGCAGATTGCAATTGCATAGGCGAATATCAAGACAGTGACAACGATGGTATCTGCGATGCAGAGGATGACACAAATGGAGACTGTGTATTAGGCGCGCCGTGTGATGATGGAGATGTGTGTACAATCAATGATGTGAATGATGCAGATTGCAATTGCATAGGTGAATATCAAGACAGTGACAACGATGGTATCTGTGATGCAGAGGATGACACAAATGGAGACTGTATATTAGGAGTGCCTTGTGATGATGGCGACGCATGTACGGTGAATGATGTATTTGATGCAGATTGCAATTGCACAGGTGAATTTCAAGACATGGATAATGATGGCGTGTGTGATGCCGAAGATGATACGAATGGAAACTGTATATTAGGAGTGCCGTGTGATGATGGCGACGTCTGTACGATAAATGATGTGTATGATGCAGATTGCAATTGCATAGGTGAATTTCAAGATATAGACAATGACGGCATTTGTGATGCAGAGGATACCTGTACCGACCAAGATGCAGATGGTTTCTGCTTAGAGACAGATGATTGTGATGATATGGATTTAAATACATTTCCTAATGCTCCCTGTGATGATGGTGATGCAACTACGGAAAACGATATTGTACAAACTGATTGTAGCTGCTTGGGTCAACCTATCTGTGAAGGTTTTACGACCAATCTTGGAGCAGATGCCACGCTTACTTGTATCGACGAAAATATTACATTAACCGCGACTACTTCCCTCGGGAATACACTAAGCTATCAATGGACTTCTAGCGATGGCACCGTAATAGGTGGCAATAGCAGTGAGATAGAAATTATAGTAGCTGATACTTATACAGTCCTAGTTACCAATGATGACAATGGCTGTACTGCTACAGATGAAATCATTATCAGTGAAGATAATGAGGAGCCCATAATAGAAATTACTACGCCAACTGCCATTACTTGTAGCAATCCAGAACAAGTTTTAGTAGCGACAAATACTTCCTCAGGTACGATGACCTACGAGTGGCAAAGTCAAGATGGTAATATCCTAAGCGGAGTTAATACCTTGGCACCTACCATAAATCAAGCTGGTACATATACCTTAACGGTCAGTAATCAGGATAATGGCTGTACGACCATAACCTCAGTAGAGGTATTAGAAGACATCATACCACCAATGGTATCTATCGTCCAAGATATTCCAGAATTGAATTGCGACGAAACAGAAGTACAGTTGACCGCAGAAACTTCAACTTCTATGAATATCTTTGAATGGACAAGTGTAAACATTCCTTCCTTTTTATCTAATGCAGAAACAATTGTCGTCACCGAACCAGGAACATATACCCTTATCACGACTGGTGTAAATGGCTGCACAACCACGAGTGAGGTAACGATTTTTCAATCCTTAGTAATGCCGCTATACAATATTCTATCTGTTAGTGGCAACACGATGCTTGATTGCAACAATACGAGTATTAATTTAGGGATTGATTTGAATCTGCCAAACCTTACTTATCAATGGTCTAATGGAAATACGAGCCCTACTATCTCAGTAGAAGAGCCGGATACTTACACAGTCCTTGTCAATTATAATGATTGTAGTAGTACAAATAGTATCGTAATAACTGCACTTGAAGAAGCCTCTGCTATTGTGAATGGAGAACCCTGTGATGGAGACGTATCTCTCATTGGCAACCTACCTTCAGGAACTATAGGAATGTGGGAAAACAATGGTACAGCACAAGTCATTGATCCACTAAACGCAAACACAGGACTCAACGATTTACAATATGGAGAAAATATTTTTACATGGATACTATCTACAGAGGACTGTCCAGAATATAGTGAAGTTGCCATCAACGTATTGTACGAAGGCATACAAACAGAAGCGATCAACGATACCACCTTAACAGTACGCGAAGAGCTAGTGGAAATAAACCTAATTCAAAACGACCATCTCAATGGATTGAATCCCAACACCATAGAGATAGACATCATCAGCCCACCAGAAAATGGACAAGTAATAGACCTAGGCAATGGCGTTTTTGAATACCAAGCCAATGATGGATTTTATGGAGAAGATTATTTTGAATACGAAATATGTAATCAAGATTGTATGGACTTATGTGCCATAGCAGAAGTCATGGTTTTAGTTCGTAACGATGGGGTAATCTATAATGTCTTCACACCAAATGAAGATGGAGATAATGATTATTTCCATGTGGAAGAAGCAGAAGATTATCCCGGCAATGAAGTCCACATCTTCAACCGATGGGGCAGTATTGTCTGGCAGACACGTGGCTATCATAATGCAACCAATAGTTGGATAGGGACTAACTTAAATGGTAAACCATTGCCAGATGGCACTTATTATTATGTCATAAGACTGGACATCAATGAGGGCAAAATCAGCCAAGGATCAATAACTATAAAACGATAATTTAAAAAAGAACAGTTAACCTAAATAGCATTTATTGAATTTGTAAAGCTTATTACCAATTAAAATACCAATAGGTGATGAATGAATATTTTTAATAAAACCCTTTATCAAAAAGAAAACGATCATGACTAGAAATTTAACCATTGCTATTATTCAAATATTATTATTAATAGCCGTTTTAAAAACTAATGCACAATCAATAGAAATAACTCCTATAAGTGCAGCTACAGATGCAGTATTAAGAGAGTTGGTTGAAACAGTTTTAGTAGGAAGTGATTGTATTGATATATCACAAGTACGTCTAGTGGAAGGGAATGTACAACAAATTGGACGCTTTTCTAACGGTATGCAATCCGTGGGTATGGAGAGTGGAATCATATTATCTACAGGGAGAGCTTTAGATGCAGAAGGACCTAACAATAGTATTAGTACAAGTACAAATTTTGGAAATTCTATTCCTGGAGATTATGATCCTTTTTATGACCCTGTAATAATAGACATTACTTTAGCTACTACAGAATCATCATTAATATCTCTTGATTATGTATATGCTACAGAATATAATCCTCTATGTCCTGGAGAAGTAGGATTTGATGATTGGTTTACTATTGAAATACAAGGCATAGTAGGTTGTACTGCCAATATTGATTTTCCCTCTTTAATTAATTCTTTTGATTGTGAAACAGGAAATGGAGAAATGCCACCACTTATTAATTTGATTGAATATGATGTTATTGACCCTTATGTAAGTACTAGTTCTATTTCTTTAGAACCTTGTTGTTATACTACAATTAGAATTATACTTGTAGATACAGGTAATGGAATGGGAGATTCAGCAGTTTTTCTTGGCTCAAAAACTTTAAGTGCAGGTATGGATGTTGTAGCTTTAGGAGGTACGACACTCAATGGAAATACAGTATATGAAAATTGTGCTAATCAACAAATTGGTGTGATTTTTAATAGGGAAGACTTTGATCAATTTGGAGAAAAGTATATTGATGACGAAGTTTATTTTTCAATTTCAAATTTTAGTACAGCAACCAATGGAATTGATTTTGTTGATGCTAATACTGGAAATGCAATACAGAATTCAATTACAATTCCTAGTGGCCTTTCAAGAGAAACTCTATTTATAGAAATAATTAATGATGGTCTTGCAGAAAATTTAGAGAACTTTATCATAAGTCTAGACGCAAATCCTTCTTCGCCAGGTTTTCCTTCCTGCGGTGAGTGTCAAGCAGAAATTTTTATTGCCGACTCTGAAAATACACCTCAAGTATCAGTAAATGCTACCACTACTACTATATGCTCCAATCAAAATGTAACGATAACTGCAAGTGGAAGTGATTTTTTAAGTACGCCATCCTATAGATGGAGTTCAGGACAGTCAACTAGTTCCATCAATGTTTCACCATTAACTACAACAACTTATACCGTTACGGTATCAGACGATTGCGGTTTGGAAGTTATCGAAATGATTACAATTAATGTAGGAAGTGCCACTGCGGATGCAGGACCAGATCAAGAGATAACTTGTACTAATAATGCTGTTCAATTACAAGCTGCTACTGGTGCAAGTACTTATAATTGGTCAGGCCCCAACTTTTTTAATTCCACAAATTCTAATCCAGCAGTTACGAATCCTGGCACATACAGCTTAACAGTGACAGATGCAGCAGGGTGCACGGCTGTAGATATGGTGATGGTTGATCAAAATGTGGTGACTCCATCAATTGTAGTTTCAGGAGGAGGTTTCATTGATTGCGAAAATCCTACGATTCCCCTAACTGCTGCTTCTACTACAACAGGAACTACCTTTCTATGGCCTAGTGGTACAACTGGTCCTCAGGTGACAGTAAGTACGCCAGGAAATTATACTGTAACCGTGACTGACCCCTCAAATGGATGCACAAATATGGCAACAGTGAGTGTATCATCTTCGACTAATTCTCCTAGTGTACAAGCAAATGCTAATGGGCAGACAATCTTGGATTGTTCTGTTACCTCAATAGAGATAGATAATGTAACACCTGCAGGTAATACATCTCCTAGTACTACCTTCGAATGGTTTTTTAATAACGTATCTCAAGGTACAGCAACAGGTCCAATTACGGCTACTGTCCCTGGAAATTATACACTTGTTGCGACTGATAATTCTAATGGTTGTACTAGCGAATCTATAGTCACTATTAGCGAAAATAGGCCTATGATTCAACTAGATCCTATTGCAGACTTGGATTTAAATTGTACCCCTAATGAGGTAACGATAGTTGCCAATTCTTCTAATCCAAATGTATCTTTCAGATGGTCAGGTCCAGGAATTAATACATCTACAGGAATGAGCCTAACCGTTACTGAGCCAGGTAATTATAGTGTAACGGTTACAGATAATTTATCAGGATGTACCAATGAAACTTCTATGGAAGTTATTGACCAAAGAGAAATCTTAACACCAGAAATTAATGCGTCTACTACAGAAATAAATTGTATAGAGTCGAGTATAGACTTAATAGAATCAACAACAACTGACTTAGATTATAACTGGTCATCAGGAGGAACTGCTGTAACAGAAACGGTTACAGCAATGGGAATCTATAGTGTAACAGTAATCAATCCAGCTAATGGTTGTACAGGTGAAGCTTCTATAAGTATAACTGAAAACACAACTGCACCTGCTGCAACGGCTTTAGGACAAGGCATTATAGATTGTAATGTGAATACTGCTCAATTGAATAGTAGTTCGAATATTGCGAATGCTACCTATCTATGGTCTGGCGGAACAGTGAGTAATCCTAATATTACAAATCCCACAACTATGGTAGGAGGGACATATACGGTATTAATAACAAATCCAGCTAATGGATGTACAGAGGAAGCGAATGTTACTATTGAGGAAGATACTACAGTTCCTGATGTACCTATAGCAAGTGTAAATAGTGCTTTAGATTGCCAAACCTCTTCAGTTATGCTAAGCGGTAATTCTACTACTCCCAATGTGACTTATGAGTGGATAGGACCATCTACAACATCCTTTAGTTCTACCAATCAAAATGAAACAGTAACAGATGCAGGGGTTTATACTTTGGTTGTAGTAGGAACCAACGGCTGTACGTCAATCACTACAATTGAAGTAGTAGAAAATGGAGGTGTACCTACAGCTTTTGCTAATGTAGTGAATAATACGGAATTAAATTGTAATAATACTACAGTAATAATAGAAGGAACAACTGATGAAACAGGAGCAACTTTCGCTTGGACTGGTCCTAATAATTTTAATTCAACAAATGCAACTGAAATAGTTGCTACACCTGGGAATTATGTTTTGACCGTAACGGCTCCTAATGGATGTACGAGTGAATCTACGACAACCGTTGTTCTCAATGATACTCCACCAATGGCAGATGCTGGATCAACTATGATGCTATTGTGTGGTCAGAACGATATTACACTTGCTGGCACAGACATGGGGTCAGGTGCGAGCTATGTATGGACAGGTCCCGCAGGAAGTGTAATTACAGGAGAAACTACGCTTAGTCCAACAGTGGATGTAGAGGGCATCTATACGCTTACGGTTATTGGCGCCAATGGCTGCACGTCAACTTCGACGGTAACGGTAACATCAGATATGAATGCACCAGATGCATCAGCATCAGTCAATGGAATTGGATTAATTAGTTGTTCTGTAACCTCTGCAGAAATCAATGGTTCGTCACCAGATACTAATGTTACCTACTCTTGGACAGGCCCCAATGGGTTTACTTCTAATAATGCTATGGAAACAGTATCGGAGGCAGGGGTTTATACCCTTACGGTTACCTCATTAATAAATAACTGTTCTAACATAGCAACAGTAGAAATACAAGAAGACACAGAATTACCAATGGTTAGTATACCAACGGCAAATCCTACATTGACTTGTGCCATCAATTCTGTAGTATTAGATGCGGTATCGAATACCCCAAATGTTACCTACTTATGGTCAGATGGAACAACTACTTCACAAACTACAGCAACAACAGGAGGAGAGTATAGTGTGGTAGTGACAGCACCTAATGGCTGTACTACAGAGACTTTTATAATGGTAAATCAAGACGAAGGAATACCTACAGCTACAGCATCAATTGCTAATAATGAAATGATTACTTGTACGACATCAGAAGTAGCATTGAATGGAACAACGGATGATACAGGGGCTACGATTTCATGGACAGGTCCGAATGGGTTTGAATCTACGAATCCTAATCCAACAGTTACTGTTCCAGGGATATATACCTTTTCAGTATTAGCCAATAATGGTTGTGAAACATCAGACATAGTGACGGTTATAGAAGATACTACTCCACCAATGGCAGATGCTGGATCAACTATGATGCTATTGTGTGGTCAGAACGATATTACACTTGCTGGCACAGACATGGGGTCAGGTGCGAGCTATGTATGGACAGGTCCCGCAGGAAGTGTAATTACAGGAGAAACTACGCTTAGTCCAACAGTGGATGTAGAGGGCATCTATACGCTTACGGTTATTGGCGCCAATGGCTGCACGTCAACTTCGACGGTAACGGTAACATCAGATATGAATGCACCAGATGCATCAGCATCAGTCAATGGAATTGGATTAATTAGTTGTTCTGTAACCTCTGCAGAAATCAATGGTTCGTCATCAGATACTAATGTTACCTACTCTTGGACAGGCCCCAATGGGTTTACTTCTAATAATGCTATGGAAACAGTATCGGAGGCAGGGGTTTATACCCTTACGGTTACCTCATTAATAAATAACTGTTCTAACATAGCAACAGTAGAAATACAAGAAGACACAGAATTACCAATGGTTAGTATACCAACGGCAAATCCTACATTGACTTGTGCCATCAATTCTGTAGTATTAGATGCGGTATCGAATACCCCAAATGTTACCTACTTATGGTCAGATGGAACAACTACTTCACAAACTACAGCAACAACAGGAGGAGAGTATAGTGTGGTAGTGACAGCACCTAATGGCTGTACTACAGAGACTTTTATAATGGTAAATCAAGACGAAGGAATACCTACAGCTACAGCATCAATTGCTAATAATGAAATGATTACTTGTACGACATCAGAAGTAGCATTGAATGGAACAACGGATGATACAGGGGCTACGATTTCATGGACAGGTCCGAATGGGTTTGAATCTACGAATCCTAATCCAACAGTTACTGTTCCAGGGATATATACCTTTTCAGTATTAGCCAATAATGGTTGTGAAACATCAGACATAGTGACGGTTATAGAAGATACTAATCTACCAATGGCAGATGCTGGTTTAAGCCAAACGATTGACTGTATTAATATGGCAGTAAACTTAGCAGGGACTGATGACGAAAGTGGCAATAATTATTTATGGACAGGTCCTACGGGTAACACAATCACTAATGAAACTACACTGACACCAACTGTAAATGGTGCAGGTACTTATACCTTAACCATAACTGGCGCTAACGGTTGCATAAGTGAATCATTGGTAGAAGTAGAATCAAATGAAGATATACCTACGATTAATGCAAGTATATTGAACAATGAGATACTAACATGTAACAATACTCAAGTTACGTTAGAAAATTCTAGTGATGCTCCAACGGCTACTTTTAGTTGGATAGATCCAAATGGAGTAGAAGTGGTAGACAATCAAGCATCTATTCCCGGAATCTACACACTAAATGTTACTAATCCATCCAATGGTTGTACGAATATGACTTCTATTGAGGTAATGGAAGACACATCGCCTCCAGATTTATTGATTACAACGCCTAATCTTGAACTGACATGTGATATTACTTCTGTTGAAATAGTAATAGAATCAAATACAGAAGGGTTAAATTATGCTTGGACGAGTATAGATAATTCTACTTTTTCATCTAATATGGCTAACCCTCAAATCACCCAAGGAGGCATCTATACTATTGTTGTTACTGCACCTAATGGATGTACAACAGAGGAGGAAGTCACAGTGGTACAAGATGCTGATATCCCTACTGCAGTTACTGCTACCGTTAATGACCAACTGACCTGTTTGGTTAATGAAGTTACAATAACGGGTTCTACTACAACATCAGGAGTGACTTATACGTGGTCAGGTCCGAATGGCTTTAGTTCTAGTAATGCATTAGAGAGTACATCTGTACCAGGTTTTTATACCTTGACTGTAACGACTACTTCAAATGGATGTGAAGTAGAAGCAATGGTTGAAGTAGTGGAAGATTCAGATACACCCATGATAAACTTATTGACTCCAAATCCTCAAATAACTTGTGATGTAAATACAATTGAATTAGTTGTGGCATCAGATATACCTGGGACGACTTATGATTGGTCAAATACGATACTCCCATCTTTTAGCTCAACACAAGCCAACCCTGAAATAAATGAACCGGGAGTCTATACTATTGTAGCAACAGCCCCCAATGGATGTACATCAATGACAACTGTTAATGTAGAAGAAGAACTTTTACCACAAGCTAATATTATTTCTAATAATGGTAACACTGAATTGACTTGTTTAGATACAAGTTTTCTTTTGAATGTAGATTTGCAAATTGGGGGAGATTACCAATGGTCAACGGGTAGTACCGAAACAGCGATTACGATTACAGAGGCAGGAGAATATACGCTAACCATAACAGATGGCAATTGCCAAACAGAAGACTCTTTTACAGTAACAGTAAATCAAGAGACGCCAACAGCATCAATAGCTTCTCCCCTACCTATCAATTGTGATAATACGACTAATGGAATTACTCTAGATGCAAGTTTGTCTTCAGGAGGTTTAGCCAATACTTGGTCGCTTAATGGAATACCCCTAACTGGAGAAAATGATTTGCAATTAGCTATTACAGAAGCAGGGACATACGAACTCCTACTATATAATAATGAAAATGATTGCCAAGCAATGACAGCAGTTGAGGTGATTAAATTAGAAGAAGCTATGGTAGAGGTCGAAACAAATATATGTAACGAGGAAGTAAACATGACTGCTAATTTACCACTAGGTAGTACGGGAATTTGGGTAACCAATGGATTAGCCGAACTGGATGCTGCTGTCACTTCAGAAACTACATCTGTTAGTAATCTTCAATATAGTGAAGATGGTTTTGAGAATTCCTTTACGTGGATTTTGTCCACAGCAGACTGTCCTGCATATAGCGAAATGGAAATAAATATTTCTTATCTATCCGTAATTGCAGAGGCAGTAGATGATATGGTGGTTACAGAATTT
Source organism: Caprella mutica (assembly GCA_947561585.1). NCBI lineage: Eukaryota > Metazoa > Arthropoda > Malacostraca > Amphipoda > Caprellidae > Caprella > Caprella mutica. Next base: position 29,862 of record CANNZV010004437.1, on the reverse strand, counting down.
GGGCAAGAGCATGAAATCAATATTATTGCTAATGACAACCTGCAATCTTTTGGATTGAATTTTTGGCAAATTAACATCGTCAATCAGCCATCCTTAGGTGTACTCAATGATATTGGAAATGGAATCTATCAATATGTTCCAAATAGTGGTGTTGCAGGTGAAGATATCTTTACCTATGAGATTTGTAATCCAGATTGTGCAGAAGATTGTACAGTTGCTGAAGTAGTGATTTTTATAGAAGATGCAGGGGAGATAGTCAATGTATTTACACCTAGAAATCAAGATGGCTTGAATGATTATTTTTATGTGCCAGAAGCAGATCAATATCCATATAATGAGGTGCATATCTTCAATCGATGGGGTAGTCCTGTATGGCAAACACGCGGTTATCATAATCAAACCAATCGCTGGGATGGTACTAATCTTAATGGAAAGCCTTTGCCTCATGGTACCTATTATTATGTCATTCGATTAGATATAAATGAAGGTAAAATCTTCCGTGGTTCAATAACGATTCGATAATAAAGATTAAAAAAAATGGATAAACTACAAAAGGGGATATTACTTTTTATAGTAATTGGAACCCTACCATTTAGTAATATTTCTTGGACTGAAAACCTAAACAAATCTTTGGGGGATAAATCAGTTATTTCTCCTAATGGATGTATAGATCCTAGTTTAATCGATCCCGATGCTATATGCATCACGTTGTGGGATCCTATATGTGGCTGTGATGGCAACACCTACTCTAATGAGTGTTATGCAACTGCAGCGGGTGTGACCAATTGGAGTAGTGGAGAATGTCCTACCAATATCAATTCAGACTCACTAGCTTTAGTAGATTTATATCTTTGTACCAATGGTGCGAACTGGACAAATCCCTGGGATTTGGACACGCCAATGGCTACATGGTATGGAGTGACTACAAATGCCGATGGCTTTGTGACTTGTTTAGATCTTGATGGAAATGATAACTGCGGTTTTTTGGTATTAAATGGTATTAATCAAGGAGGAGGTAATAATTTAATAGGTACTTTGCCAGAATCAATAGGTAGTCTGTCAGAACTTTCTGTACTATCTATCGCGGGTACACCACTTATAGGTACACTACCTAGTAGCATCACCAATCTAACTAACCTTAAATGGTTAAATATATCTGAGACTAATATCTCAGGTAATATAGATTTTGATTGGAGTACAATGACTAGTCTAGAAGTACTATTAGTTGTCAATAATCAACTATCAGGAAGCCTACCAGAAACATTAGGGAATCTTTCTTCTTTAAAAGGAATTTTTTTCAGCCAAAATATTGGAATAACAGGTAATATACCAACAAGTTATTCAACATTAAATAATTTAGAAGAATTGGAAATGTCTAGTTGTAATTTGACTGGAATTTTACCTGAGTTTATTGGTGATTTACCCTTTCTACAAGAGCTATTTCTACATAATAATAATCTAGAGGGTTGTATTCCTGAAAGTTATCAAAATCTCTGTGGAATATCCCCCATTAATCTAAACAACAACCCCCTCCTTCCATGGCAAGGCGACTTCGAACGCCTCTGTAATGGCGAAGAACAGATAGGTGCTTCCTGTGATGATGGAAATACTTCTACTATAAATGATATGATACAAACTGATTGTAGCTGTGCAGGCACTCCCAGATCAGATCCCACCTCCCTCCCTGTAGAGATGGTTTACGTACAAGGCGGCAGCTTCACGATGGGCTGCGTAGTAGGTAGAGATGACATTAATGGATTTACCTGCTGGAGTGAGGAATTTCCCCCTCATACAGTTACTTTACGTGACTACTACATAGGAAAATACGAAGTGACCCAAGGTCAATGTCAAGCGATTATTGGTGATAATCCCAGTGAGTTTCCTACTTGCGGATTGTCCTGTCCTGTAGAGTTCTTAAATTGGTATGTTATGATTATTTTTTGTAATGAATTGACTTTAAATGATCCTAATCTTGGAATAAATGAACTTTGTTATTATCAAGATGCTGCTATGACTATTCCATGGACAATAAACCAATATAGTTCAAACCCATTCAATCCTACTAATGGTGATGTATATTTTAATGAAACTCGTAGGGGGTATAGATTGCCTACAGAAGCAGAGTGGGAATTCGCGGCCCGAGGAGGATTAAACAGTCAAGGCTATCAATATGCAGGAACAAGTGATGTTAGTCAGCTGGCTCAATATGCCAATTTCTGCGATTCAAATTGTGATGAGACTTATGCTGATCTAACCCTAGATGATGGCTATGTGCATACTGCACCTGTAGGCTCATTCCTGCCAAATGAATTAGACCTTTATGATATGTCAGGTAATGTATATGAATGGTGCTGGGATGAACAAGATTCTTTTACAATCGATAATGTATGCAATCCTTATGGTACACCAAATGGTTTATGGGCAAATGGTTCTTTGGGACATATTTCAGGAACTCCTTCTCCTGTAGTACGGGGAGGTACATTTGGAAATCCAATACGTGTTGGTCGTATTGCGGCACGAACCCATTTTGTCGATCCAAGGGGACGTAATGGGAATCATGGGTTTCGAATTGCTAGATATCCATAATGATTAAAATTGGATAAAAAATAATTTAAAAAAACTAAAACGTAAAATCATCATAAAATGAACACCTTAAAAATTGTGTTTTTCACCATCTTGAGCATTAACTTATCTGCTCAACAATCATGGACAACCCTCACTAGTCCTACCACTACCCAGCTCAATGCTGTTTACTTTAGCGATGCCCAACAAGGCTATGTAGTAGGGATGGATGGTATCATATATACTACCACAGATGGCGGTACGTCTTGGGCTAGCTCTACCTTCACCGCCAGTGCAGGACTCTACGATGTAGCTGCCTATGGCACAGAAGCCATAACCGTTGGCGATCGAGGCGAAGCGGCAGCGGGTACTGCATGGACGGAGCAGTTGACCCCTGGCTCGGCGTATCTGCTTGGCGTTTATTTTGCCAATACCACACAAGGCTGGGCAGTAGGTGGCTGCGGTACTTATATGACAACTACCGATGGAGGTGCCAATTGGTCATTAACTCATCTTGAAGACATGACCCTTAATCTTAATGACATTCTCTTTTCGGGGAGCACTGGTATTATTGCTACTAGTAATGGTTCTGTTCTGCGCAGTACCAATGGAGGCACTTCGTGGACAGTATATTCCCTCACAGGAGCAGGTAATGTCAGCCAACTAGCTCTCAAAGGCAGTACCTATTATGCGGTTAGTCTCACAGGCGGACTCTACCAAAGCAGCAATGGAGCAACATGGACAACAGTCAGTAACCTGCCCGCAGGTCAGTATAATAGTGTGGCTACGAGCGGCACTAATATTATAGTTGGTGGCAATAATGGCACCACTTATATTTCCGAAGACGATGGTACTACTTGGACACAAGTAACAGGCGCTGTTGCTAATATCCGTGATATACATTGTCTAGATGATGGGACTTGTTTTGCCGTGGGTGTAGGAGGAGAGGTTTGGAAGATGGAAAATTGTAGTCCCACCCCTGCAACTGGTATTGAGAATTATACAGGCTGTCAAGGAGATACCTATGAGGTAATGGTAGGAGCTATCCTTTTCAATGAAGCCAATCCTACAGGAGAAGTTACCCTACAAACTTCTGAAGGATGTGATTCTATTGTAACAGTAAATCTAAACTTCAGAATGAGAGAAACTTTTGTGTTCAATGATGAAACTTGTGCAGATACTTACGAATTCAACGGGCAAACTTTAACTACGAATGGGACTTATTCTGCTACGCTCAATAATGCAGCGGCTAGTGGATGTGATTCTATCGTCACCGTCAATCTTGTCTTTGACAATACAACAACAGCTGATGCTGGAACTAACCAAAACCTTGATTGTACTAACCTACAAGTAACACTTGATGCTAGTAATTCTACAGGAGATAATCTAGTATATAGTTGGACAACAACAATTGGCAATATAGTATCAGGAGCAAACACAGCAACGCCGACTGTGAATGAGGCAGGCACTTATACTTTGACAATTACTAATGGTATGAGTAGTTGCACCGATATGACTACCGTTGAGGTAATTGAAGATATAGTGCCCCCTCAAGATGTAGCGGCTACAGATGCCACTATAGACTGTGTTAATACCGATGTTACAATAACAGCAAGTTCTTCTACAGTAGGAGTTACTTATCTATGGTCAGATAATACAGCAAACGCTAGCACTACAATAACAACACCTGGTACTTATATAGTAACTATTACCAGTACTAATGGCTGTACAGCTACTGCTTCATCTATCGTTACGTCAAATATCAATGCCCCTACGGTACAAGCTAGTGCCAATGGCGTGCCTACAACTCTTGACTGTAATGTAACTTCAGTTGATATTGAAAATATAACTCCATCAGGAGATATTGGACCAAATACAACCTTCGAATGGTTTTTAGATGGTGTTTCTCAAGGACCTGCTACAGGACTCATTACGGCTACATCTGCAGGAGTATATACTTTAATTGCAACAGATAACTCTAATGGCTGTACCAATGAATCTATGGTAACCGTTAATGAAAACAACACACCACCACAACTAGACCCCATTAGTGATGTAACATTAAGTTGTACGACCAATGACGTCACGTTAACAGCTACATCAAATGATAATAATATCTCTTTTGAATGGAATAGTCCGAGTACAGGTATTTTGCTTGGTAATAGTCAAACGCTAACCACACCTGACACTTATATGGTAACGGCTACATCTAATTTAAATGGTTGCACAGCATCAACAGAAGTCACTGTATTTGAATCACTTGCAATAAGTCTAGCTTGTAGTAGCAACCCAGTAAGTACAATAGGTGGTATTGATGGTTTCATAGATTTAGGAGCATCAGGCGGAACGGAACCTTATAATTATAGTTGGACAAATATGACAACTACAGCAACGGATATAGGGACAGGTAATTCTATTTCAAACTTGGCAGCAGGAGATTATACAATAGAAGTAACAGATGCGAATGGCTGTATGGCATCCTGTACCGTTACTGTAAATAGTCCAGGTTGTGGTGTGAATCTGTCAGGAACATCTACGATGACGACTTGCGCAGGCGATTCAGATGGCACCATAATTTTAACCGTAACAAATGGAACAGCACCCTATAATTATACATGGGATGATGGTACAAATACAGGTACAGATATGGGGACTTCCATAACAGGTTTAGCCGCAGGGACTTATGATATCATGCTAACAGATGCCAATATGTGTCCTGCTGCCACACAGGTTACAATAAATGACCCAATACCTATTACTATAGACTGTGTAGCTACGGCAATATCAATGTCAGGTGCATCAGATGGTACAATAGATTTGAACCCATCGGGAGGATCAGGAACATACAATTACAGTTGGGATGACGGAACAACTACGGGCATGGGCACAGGCAATACCATTTCAAATTTGGATGCAGGTACATATACTATAATAGTAACAGATACTAATGCTTGTTCAGCAATGTGTACGGCTACACTTAATGATATTGATTGTAGCAGCAGCACAGTAGCGGATGCTGGTTCTACGGCAGTGATAGATTGTTCACCGACTAATTCGCAAGTTACTTTAGATGGAAGCGCTTCAACAGGAGGTGCTTTAGATTATAGTTGGACGACAGTTGATGGTAGTATTGTTTCTGGAGCCAATACAGATTCACCAATTGTAGATAGTCAAGGTACTTATACTTTAATTATCACCAATCAAACTAATGGATGTACCGATATGGCTTCAGTAAATATAACAGAAAATACAATAGAACCAGGTGCTCCTATAGCAACAGTAAGTGGGAACATAGATTGCCAAAATGCCTCAGTAATTATAAGTGGTAGTTCTACTACACCTGGTGTGACTTATGAATGGACAGGATCAACGAATCCCTCTTTTAATTCTACAAATCAAAATGTAACAGTTACCGAGGGAGGCATTTATACCTTAGTTGTAACAGGAGCAAATGGCTGTACTGCAATGACTATGATTGAGGTATTAGAAGATGGAGGAATACCCACAGCCGTAGCTGATGTTGTGAATAATGAAGAACTAACTTGTAATACAATTTCTGTTACAATAGAAGGTTCATCAGATACACCAGGAGCTACTTTTTCATGGACAGGACCCAATGGCTTTAATTCTTCCAATGCAAATGAAGAAGTGAATGAGCCAGGAGATTATATCTTGTCCGTAATTGCACCAAATGGATGTGAAAATCAATCCATGGTAACAGTCGTACTTAATGATACACCACCAACAGCAGATGCAGGTTTAGCTCAAACTTTCTTGTGTAACAATGCAAGTGTAACACTAATAGGCAGTGATATGGGGTCAGGATTGACTTATGAATGGACAGGGCCTGGAACGATTTCGACCCCAACCAATTTGGAAACAACAGTAGATTCGCCAGGTACATATACCCTCACGGTAACGGCAGCCAATGGCTGTACAGCCATGTCAACAGTTGCGGTCGATGCTGATACAAATGCGCCTGATGCCGCTGCTTCAGCCAATGGGAGTGGTTTTATTACCTGTACTGCAACCACAGCTGAAATCAATGGTTTGTCCACTACAGCAGGAGCTACTTTTTCATGGACAGGCCCCAATGGATTTAGCTCAACTAATGCAATTGAATCGGTAACAGCCGCAGGGGAATATTTCTTGACAGTATTCGATCCCGCTAATGGTTGTGAAAATACAGCTTCAGTAGAGATATTTGAAGATACAGCATTACCTGATATTTCAATATCAACCATGGATCCAATGTTGACTTGTGTAGAAGCATCTGTAACATTAGAAGCTATGTCAACGACACCTAGTGCTTCTTTTACATGGTCGGATGGAACAACTGCATCACAAACTACGGTAACAACAGCGGGTAGTTATACAGTAATAGCAACAAGTCCAAATGGTTGTACATCAGAAGCAAGCATTGAAGTAATGGAAGATGGCGCATTACCTATGGCTGATGCAATAGTAGTTGATAGTGAAGAACTCACTTGTGCAGTTAGTACAGTAACTATCCAAGGGACAACGAATACACCGGGAGCTACTCTTTCATGGTCAGGACCCAATGGCTTTAATTCTTCCAATGCAAATGAAGAAGTGAATGAGCCAGGAGATTATATCTTGTCCGTAATTGCACCAAATGGATGTGAAAATCAATCCATGGTAACAGTCGTACTTAATGATACACCACCAACAGCAGATGCAGGTTTAGCTCAAACTTTCTTGTGTAACAATGCAAGTGTAACACTAATAGGCAGTGATATGGGGTCAGGATTGACTTATGAATGGACAGGACCTGGAACGATTTCGACCCCAACCAATTTGGAAACAACAGTAGATTCGCCAGGTACATATACCCTCACGGTAACGGCAGCCAATGGCTGTACAGCCATGTCAACAGTTGCGGTCGATGCTGATACAAATGCGCCTGATGCCGCTGCTTCAGCCAATGGGAGTGGTTTTATTACCTGTACTGCAACCACAGCTGAAATCAATGGTTTGTCCACTACAGCAGGAGCTACTTTTTCATGGACAGGTCCCAATGGATTTAGCTCATCTAATGCAATGGAATCAGTAACAGCCGCAGGGGAATATTTCTTGACAGTATTTGATCCAGCTAATGGTTGTGAAAATACAGCTTCAGTAGAGATATTTGAAGATACAGCATTACCTGATATTTCAATATCAACCATGGATCCAATGTTGACTTGTGTAGAAGCATCTGTAACATTAGAAGCTATGTCAACGACACCTAGTGCTTCTTTTACATGGTCGGATGGAACAACTGCATCACAAACTACGGTAACAACAGCGGGTAGTTATACAGTAATAGCAACAAGTCCAAATGGTTGTACATCAGAAGCAAGCATTGAAGTAATGGAAGATGGCGCATTACCTATGGCTGATGCAATAGTAGTTGATAGTGAAGAACTCACTTGTGCAGTTAGTACAGTAACTATCCAAGGGACAACGAATACACCGGGAGCTACTCTTTCATGGTCAGGACCCAATGGCTTTAATTCTTCCAATGCAAATGAAGAAGTGAATGAGCCAGGAGATTATATCTTGTCCGTGATTGCACCAAATGGATGTGAAAATCAATCCATGGTAACAGTCGTACTTAATGATACAACACCAACAGCAGATGCAGGTTTAGCTCAAACAGTAGATTGTATCAACACTGAAGCCAATTTAATAGGAACAGATCAGGGTACAGGGCAAGACTATGAATGGATAGGACCTGCGGGCAGCACAATCACAGGTGAAACTACGTTAACACCTATAGTAGATGGAGCAGGTATTTATACATTGACTGTGACTGGTGCCAATGGTTGCATTTCTACATCAGAAGTAGCGGTAATGTCTTCAGTTCAACTGCCAACTGCCGTAGCGAGTGTGATGAATAATGAGATGCTGACTTGTGAAATCAGTCAAGTTACTTTAGAAGGCTCGAGTGATGCGACAGGAGCAACTTATGAATGGATAGACTCCAATGGAAATGTACTACAATCTGAAACTGTATCCACAGCAGGTACATATACTTTAGTAGTAACCAATCCAACAAACGGATGTACCAACACAACAACAATAGAGGTGATGGAAGACCAAACACAACCCGACATCAACATACCTATAACAAATCCAATGTTGACTTGTGACCAAGGTTCACTTACTTTGGAAGCGACTTCTACGACTTCAAATGCGACTTACCAATGGTCAAATGGAATAATGACTTCAGATAATTCTGTGACTGAAGCTGGTCTCTATAGAGTTACGATAACAGGTGTCAATGGTTGTACCAATGAAGCATCCGTCAATGTAGAATCAGAAGTATTTCCTCAAGCCAATATTTTGACCGATCAATCTTCTACTATATTAACTTGTCTAAATGCAAGCCTAAATCTGAATCTTGATTTAGCACTAAACGGCAACTATCAATGGTCGACAGGTGCAACATCAACTTCGATTGATGTTACTCAAGAAGGTTTGTACGCCGTTACTATTACAAATAATAATTGTGTAACAACGGATTCCATTTTGATTACCGAAAATCAAGAATCACCAAATGCATCTATCATAGATCCTTTACCTGTCAATTGTAATGATAGTCAACAAACGCTCTTGGATGCTAGTGCCTCAGATAATGGAGGGGATTTTTCAAACACTTGGACATTGAATGGGAGTTCATTAAACTGGTCAGGTTTGCAAGAACAAGCAATTCAAGCAGGACAGTATCAATTAATGATAACCAATCAAGAAAATGGCTGTACAGAAATAGCAACTGTAGAAGTTATTGCTTTAGAAGAAGCCAATTCAAATCTTATTGACAATACGATATTGACTTGTGAAGAGATAATCACATTAAGTGCGAATCTCCCGTCAGGAAGTACTGGTATGTGGATAATAGATGGTATGGCACAAGTCGATGACATTACCAATCCCAACGCAACAGTAACTAATCTAGAAGGGGAAAGCAACACATTTACTTGGGTATTATCCTCACAAGATTATAATTGTCCAGAGTATAGTGAAATTGATATAATAGTTATTTATGATGGTATAGATGCTACACTTGTAGAAGATACAATCTCCACAACTTATGCTACACCTGTTGAAATAGATGTACTACTCAATGACTTTATCAATAGCCCTTCCTATATTATAGATATCATTAACCAGCCAGTACATGGAAATATAGAAGACAAAGGAGATGGGACATTTGAATACATTCCTAATACCAATTATTTTGGATTGGACACATTTACCTATATCATCTGTAAAGAAGAATGTCCAGAAGATTGTATGGAAGAAAATGTAATTATTGAGATTCGTTCAAGCGGTAGGACCGTAAATACTTTTACGCCTAATGGTGATGGCAAGAATGACTTTTTCTATGTAGAAGAAGCGGAAGAATATCCTGGCAATGAAGTTCACATCTTCAACCGATGGGGAAGTATCGTTTGGCAAACTCGTGGCTATAATAATAGTTCAAATAGCTGGGAAGGAACGAATTTAAATGGTAAGTCACTACCTGAAGGCACATACTATTATGTGATAAGATTGGATATCAATGAGGGTAAAATTAGCCAAGGTTCGGTGACGATAAAGCGGTAAATAGATGATTTTCACTAAAATAAAATATTAATCAGATGAAAAAAATACTTATTTTTTTACTTTTAACCTCTTCTGTAGCGATACTCTATGCCCAAGACCCTTCTACTCTCCCTGTAGAAATGATTTATGTAGAAGGAGGCAGTTTCACTATGGGCTGTGTGGCAGGTAGAGATGATATCAATGTTAATTGTGGTCCAGATGAAAGTCCAACTCACTCAGTCACTATACGTGGCTACTATATAGGTAAATACGAAATTACTCAAGGACAGTATCAAAGCATAATGGGAGACAATCCAAGTTCTTTTACTGCATGTGGACTTAATTGTCCTGTAGAGCAAGTCAATTGGTATGCTACTATCATATTTTGTAATGAACTTACAAGACAAGATGCAAACCTGGGTGAGAGTGCTCGCTGCTACTACCGTGATGCAGCGATGACTATACCTTGGACATTAGCACACTATAGTCCAGCACAAGGTGATCCAGCAAGTGGAGATGTGTATTTTGATGAAAGTAAACAAGGTTATCGTTTGCCAACGGATGCAGAGTGGGAGTATGCATCACGAGGAAGACCAGTTTTTATAGCCAAAACTATCAGTTTGCAGGCAGCAATACGGTAGATGAAGTAGCTTGGTATAATGGTAATTCATCGTCGACGAGTCATCCTGTAGGAGGAAAGCAAGCTAACGAACTTGGCATCTATGATTTATCAGGTAATGTATGGGAATGGTGTTGGGATGAACATGATTTTTTTCCGAGTGAAAACATCTGTAATCCTTATAGCACTCCTAATAGCTTATGGTCAAATGGGAGTTTTGGTCATAATGCTAGTGCTTGTTGCCCAGTAGTTCGTGGTGGTTCTTGGAATCTCGGCTTATATTTTTGCCGCTCTTCTAATCGGAATAACACGTTTAGTATTCCAATCAATCAGTACGATAGCAATGGTTTTAGAATTTGTAGATACCCATAGTGTAAGGTAAATTTAAAATATTATCAATTATGAAAAATAAAAAGAATTGAAAATGAATACGCTAAGAATTTTACTTTTCGTCTTATTAAGCATCAATGTTTATGCCCAAGAAACATGGGAACTACTTACTTCGCCTGTAAGTGCCCAACTCAATGGAGTTTATTTTAGTGATAGTCAGCAAGGCTATGTAGTAGATGTCAATGGAATGGTATGGATAACTAATAATGGAGGTACAACTTGGTTAGGTGCCAATTATACACCAGTTAGTAGCCTAAACGATATAGCTGCTTTTGATACCGAAGTCATTGCAGTTGGTGATGCAGGAACAATTGTTGCCAGTGCCAATACAACATGGTTAGAACGGTTTTCACCAAGTTCTACTAACCTACTTGAGGTTTATTTTATGAATGCAACTCAAGGCTGGGCAGTAGGAGGCTGTGGTACATATATTACAACAACTAATGGTGGAATAAACTGGACGTTGAGAAATCTTAATAGTGTAGAAAATTTTAACAGTATCGTTTTCTCAGGTAGTACAGGCATCATTGCAACCAGTAGTAGTGCTATCCTACGCAGTACAAATACAGGCAACACTTGGACAATAATTTCACTATTTGGAGTGGGCAATATCAGTCAAGTAGCTCAAAAAGATAATACCTTTTACGCCATTAGTCCCTCAACAGGATTGTATGAAAGTACAAATGATGGACTTACTTGGACAATAGTTGGCAGCTTACCAACAGGTCAATATAATTCTATTGCTACAAGTGCCAATAGTATCATTGTAGGTGGCACAGATGGTACAACTTTTATCTCCAAAGATGATGGTATATCATGGACCATGGTCACTGGTGCTACTGCCCATATCCGTGATATATACTGTTTGGATTATGGAACTTGTTTTGCCGTGGGAATAACAGGGGAGGTATGGAAAGTAGGAGGCTGTAGTCCTCCTGTAGCTGATGCTGGTACTAGTCAAACGATTGATTGTAATAACCCACTAATGCTTGATGGAAGTAATTCAACAGGAGATAACTTAGTATATAACTGGACAACAACAGATGGAAATATAATTTCTGGAGCGGACACAGCAACACCTACAATAGATTCAATGGGGACATACACTTTGACCGTTACAGTAGATGGTGGGTGCTCAGCTACAACAACAGTGATGGTACTAGAAGGAAATGTCCTAGGCGCAGCTTGCGACGACGGCGACCCCAATACTGAAAATGATGTCATTCAAGATGATTGTACCTGTACAGGCACTCCACTTGAAGGTCCTGCCACGCTCCCTGTAGAGATGGTCTATGTTCAAGGCGGCAGCTTCACCATGGGCTGTGTAGCAGGTAGAGATGATATTAATGGACTCACATGCCAAGCAGATGAATCCCCTGCCCACACCGTCACACTTCGTGACTACTACATAGGCAAGTATGAAATCACTCAGGGACAATACCAAGCCGTCATGGGAGATAATCCTAGTACTTACTCAGCCTGTGGCTTAGACTGTCCTGTAGAGACTATCAACTGGTATGCGATGATTATCTATTGTAATGAGCTGACTTTACAAGATACAGACTTAGGAGCTGATGTCCGCTGCTACTATCGTGATGCAGCATTAACAGAGCCATGGACACTAGCGCACTACAGCCCGACAGCAGGCAATCCAGCAAGTGGTAATGTGTATTTTAATGAGACTAAGCGTGGATATCGCCTACCTACAGAAGCAGAATGGGAATATGCAGCGCGAGGAGGTGTCAATGGATTGGGCTATCAGTTTTCAGGCACGAGTGATGTGTCTAGTCTATCGCAATATGCGAACTTTTGTGATGTGAACTGTACAGAAAATCATGCAAATACAAGTCAAGATGATGGTTTTGCAAACACAGCCCCCGTAGGAACTTATCTACCAAATGAATTAGGTCTGCACGATATGAGTGGCAATTTACGGGAATTGTGCTGGGATGAAAAGAATACCTATACAAATACTAATGAGTGTAATCCTTATGGAACACCCAACAGTTCATGGTTAAATGGAAGTATGGGGCATGAGGTAGGGACAACAGGTAGTCCCGCGGTTCGAGGTGGTTCTTGGGACTATAGGTTCAGTTTTCGCTCCTCGCAACGCATCAGCACCAATCCGATCTCTCGGAGCGACGAAGTTGGGTTTCGTGTTTCTCGATACCCGTAGCGTGACCTTCTGGTTGCGACGATATCTGTAATAAAAAGACCAAAAAAATACTGGCAGCATTTACCTTTGTAAAGCTGCCAGTATTGCTAATTAAAACTATCGATGGATTACCATCTTCCGAGTCATTGGTTTTTGATTTTTTGAAGTCATGTTTATAAAATAGATGCCTTCTGGTAAAGTAGTCACATCATATTTTATTTGGGTTTGATGATTTTCTATGATAGGCAATTGATGTTGCTTTCCTGAGGTATCAAATATATTTATTGATGTATCCTCATCAAGGTCTTTTGAGAAAGATACATTTACATAATCACTAGCAGGATTAGGAAATATTTTTTCTATTTGATTAATATTTTGACTACGATCCACTGTTTGCTTTGTAATTGTTTGATGACGATCATTCATCGTATTATTTTCTGTTGGCTGAATCGCTTGACCTGCTATGGTTGCCTCTTGCTCTTGTTCGGTCATATTGATGACAGCTCTATCCAATACACAGATATCAAATGTTCCTATTTCGCCATCATAACCCCAGATGCGAATATAAATTTCTTCTCCAACATATCCATTTATTGTAATCACAGGCATCAAGAAGAAAATAAAATTATCATCTTCACATTTTATCAAATCTAAGTCATCGCATTCACCTGTATAGACTGCCATTGTTGCATCATTCAATGTACCTGCGCTTGTGCGAATAGTTACAACACCTGAGGCAGGAATACTGACTTTAAACCAAACATCACTTCCTTGGAATTCGCAAATTGTAGGAGCAGCAGGACTAGTCGTTTCTGTTGCATCTTCATTTGAAGCCGTATAAAAATTACATTCTGCTTGTGCATTGAGTTCTATAGCTCCGCAAGGATCGTCATTGATAAGGTCACTTTGATTTAGAGAATAAATGATTTTTGAATATAATCCATTGTAGCCGCTGTTGTCATCTTTTGCTACGATATCACCATCTACTGAATTATAAAGTGTTAAATAGGTATTTACATTATCGACTTCTTCTGGTAGCGTTTCAATAATTAAATTAGTACCATCTACTTTGATTCTTAAATTGTATAAGCCATTACTATTTATAGCATTTACTTTCAAATAGTAAGTCTCATCATTAATGGTAAATTCAAAATAATCCTCGTCTAACTCGGTGATGCAGAGCACTTGTATAAATTCATCATCGATACTAGATAATTCAGTTGCTTCTGTAATAGCGTCATTCGGTTCATAGAAATCAGAAATACATCTTAAAGGACTACCTCCCTGTATAAGTTTAAAGAAAGTAGTATTATCACCACTTGAAATAGCAAATACTGCTGTACGAGAATTAATATCTGTATTCGCATCATAGTTGACGCTTATAGTTGCATCTGCATCTCCTGAGGTAGTCAAAAGAGTAACCCAATCTGATTCACCTAATACTTCCCAAGATGTATTGCTAGTGATAGCAAATAGGGTAGTACCTGATTCGAAATTGACAGTCTGACAAGCTGGAGTTGCTATTAATTCAGAGGTGCTCAATACATAGGTAATCATAGAAAAAGTCTCCTCAACACTATTATCATCTTCTCCAAGTAGGGTGGTGCCATCTTCATCATACAATTTTAAATAAGTATCTGTTGCAGAATCCTCATAATCATGAGTGATAAAGAAAAGAGTATCTTCTTTTTGTTGATAAGAGAAACGGTATTTACCTGTTTGCTCCGTTAGTCCTGTAGTAACTTCAACGAAATAACTTTGGTCATTGGCGATGATTTCAAAAACATCTATATCATTTTCAACTAAACATAAGTCAGGAATAGTATAGTAAGTTTCGTAACCTAATAAAGAAGCCGTTTCAATAGTTTCATTTCCATTGTCTCCTTCGTAGTCATCCCAATCACAAAAATTAGGATTGGTCTCTTGTACAACACTTATCATACAAGGTTCTTCAATTCCATCTGCAGTAATCATAAAGGAACCAAATCTGTACAAGGTAGGATTACCTTCATAAGAAATTTCTATGGTAGCATTTCCGTTACCTTCTGTTGTGTTTACAGAGAACCACGTTTCGTTATTTTCTATAATCCAATTGGTATTGCTGTAAATATGTAAAGTAGCAGTACCTTCGATATGTGTTAGCGTGAAACTTTTAGTAGAAACATCTAAAGCCGCTTCATCTAGTTCATAAATTATTTTTGAGAAAAGATCACTCCCGCCATCATCATTGTAAGCTAAAACTGTAGTGCCATCTGCTGCATATAGTGTCAAGTCAGTATCTGTTCTTGAACCTATAAAAGATTGCGTAGAAAAAACTAATTTGTTACCAGATTTAAAATAGACTAATTGGTAAGCGCCTTCTGTACTTTCGTCTGCACCACCTACTTCAATATAAAAAGTTACCCCTTCTACATCAATTTTGAAAATATCCTTATCTCCACTTGTCAAGCATAAGCTATCAAGTGTGTAAGCATTTTCAGCCATCGTAAATAAATTAGGTTTAATTTCATCATTAGGCTCATAAAGGTCAAGGCAGTTGAATACGGCTCCTGCCTGAAATATCTTTATTGTTTTTTCATTTCCAATATCATCCTTGACAATAAGGCAAGCAGTTCTCTCAGTTGTAGATGAATTAGCTTCAATATTTAATAATACTTGATCACTACCGTTTCCAGAAAGAGTAGAAGTGGTCAACCACTCAACAGTATTTTCAATACGCCAAGTAGTATCACTCGTAATAAAGATTGAATCAATCTGTGCAATCGCTTCAATAGTTAGATTTTCTGGACTTACAAATAATTCGGTAGATAATAATTCGTAGTGAATCGCTGAAAACCCTACATCGTATCCACTATTATCATCTTCTTTTAAAACATTTCCTTCTCCATCTAATAAGGTCAAATAAGTATCTACATCATCTTGACCTAGTGCGTGTGTCGTTAGATGAATGTCTTCTCCGTCCCAAACATATCTTAACAAATAAGTACCTACAGCCGCCTCATCAGCACCTTTAACCATAGCATAATAAGGTTGGTTATTGATTTCAAATCGGAAAAAATCTTGATCTTGGTAATCAATACAAGAAAAAAAGAAATAAACTTTTTCATCGCCTCTATAAGTACTATTTTCAATATCATTATTGGGTTCATAGAAATCTAAAAGACAGTAGTCATCTCCGTTTTCATAATCGGTAGGATTATACTCTAATTTAAAACTGATGTAATCACCTTCCTCTATAATATTGGTCACTCGTACATTTGAGTTGTCTCCACTACAAGTCAAAGAATTAGGAATGGTTTCGTTCGTAAATCCATGATTACCAGAATTGCCAGGAAATAAATCGCCATCGTCATTTAGTTCATCAGCTCCATCTGCTTGTTTTAGCTGCATATTAATCAACTGTCCAGCTTCTTCTTTGATATGCCATATCGCCAAACCTTCACCAGGAAGTGCAGCATCCCAACGATGTTTTTGTCTGTTTTCTAAAAGAAAATATTCGTTTATTTCCGTTGTGTTGATTTTAATGGCTGTTTGCCCTAAAGCAAAATAATTTAAATTATCTTTCTGCGAACCTGAAGGGAGTTGGATTGGCACAACCCAATTTAGTTGTGCCTTACACCAACTGGAGAGATTAGCGGGTGTTCTCCCAGTGTTGTTTTGAAATCCAGTTCCCATCAAACACCAATTACCTACAGCAGTAGTTATTTGGCTATTATTATTTAAACTAGGTAAACCCATTGCTCTACCTAAAAGGTGGCAAATAATACCTATAGAAGAAAGTTCTTGTTGCCCTCCAATAATATGCGTTTCAGGTACTAAAATAAATTCATCTACGGTTAATCCATCTACCTTAAATTGCTTATCATCCATTTTACCGAAAGTAGTTGGTAATCCTTCAGGATTATTTGGGTAAGGAAACCCCCATCCAGCGTAAGCCACCATAACTAAATCAATTCTACCATCATTATCGTTATCAAATTTAGAATAATCCATACCACTTGCATTGCTCTTCAAAACTGCCTCTTTAACTAGGTCTTTATAATTTTCTACCTCTTGATGATAATGAGAAAAATTCTGGTCTGCTGTATACCATCCTAATATCTCGGTATCTAAATGTAGTTTTGCATAAGAACCATCTCTAAAGTAATCTCGAACACTTCCATTGTGTCCGTTACTATTATAAGCTACCTCATTCATCAAGGCGTCAAATTTTGAATCACTATTAGATCCTGCTCTATCTTCAAAATCTATTAAAAGCAAAGGGATTTTCACATCTCCCTTAGAGGGTAAGGTACCTGAGATTTCTTGTGAAAAAGTAGGTGCAATAGCACTACACTTGGCTAGAGAGAGTGATTCAGCCTTGGCAGCAACCACTGCACCCAATAACATTATTCCAAAAAATAAGTTGAGAGAGATTTTCTTTATGATTGTTGATTTTTTCATTTTGATAGTATTATGGTTGACTAGGTTAATAACTACTACCATATTGTATGAAAAAGGAAAGCGTTACCAGATATGAAAAAATATATATAAAAAATGAAAAAGGGTATCAAAATAAATTTGATACCCTTTTTTAGGACTTTTATGGCCTATAAATATATTTCGATGCTATTTTAGAATTCTCCCAGACCAACTATAGGCGAGATTCAATTCATACATACTACCCAAATTTGCACCATAACGATTAAATCCAGTATTACCATAAGAGAAGCCTATCTTATATAATGCATCAGTAGTAGTTACCAACTCGAAGCCTGCTTCTAGGTTTATATTATTAAATAATAGACCTGTTTTTATACCTTCTTCTATTTGAGGTAGGTTGTCAGAATCTGGTGAAAAGGTATCATCAAATTTATAGTAATTGCCATAAGAAAGTGCTCCACCTATACCTATCCAAAACATATTGGACATTTTGTAGCGTACATTTATATCTGTTTGTAACGGAGCATTGGGTACATATTTCACCCAAATGGATGGTTCAAGGAAAATATCATCTCCTCTATTATTCTCTCCTAAAAATTTGAAATAACCAAACTGACCATAATAGTGTTGTTTTTTATTAGGTCTATTATTGATGTCTATAAACTCTTCTATTGGAGCTAGTTGAGGAACAGATAAGCCGGCATAAATAATATCATTATTTCCCACCTGAGTAAAATAAAATGCACCCAAACTGATATCAAGATAGAAAAAATTGTCATCGACAAAAGCTATCTGATCATCAACATCTCTTACAATGGCAGACTGTCCATCATAACGATAGTTCAGAAATCCAGTAGAAATACCAATAGATAATCTAGATTTTTTAGAACCATAAAAACCTCCGCCCATATCAGCTTGAAATGCATATCTTAAATATACACCTGATGTACCAGTAGGACTAGTACTATCATTGATAAGCATAATACCTCCTAAGACATTCAGATCTTCAAAGATATGGTCATAACGTGCTGTTGACGTTTGAGGGGCATCCTTCAATTTAGTCCATTGATATCTGTGTGATAGACCTGCGTTGTTATTTGGTCTAAACGAATCAAAATTTTGTATATAATCAGAGCTTAAAATACTCGGATTTAGAAAAACTTGATTTTCTCTATATTGTGAAAATAAAGGTAATTGCTGTGCAGGAATTGACTCAATGAGAGAGAGCATAGCAATAATGAAAAATAACATTTTGCATTTCATGGATGTACTCGTTTTGTTGGTCACAATATAAAAAAATCATATAAGAATAAAGACATATTTCTATTCTAAATTCCCCCAATGCTTGTATTTAGATTCATTAATTCTAGATTCCATCTTTAGCTTTGCATAACTTAAATATTTGTCATGTACTGTTTGTGCTAAAGGCCATAGTTTGCTAATTACAAATTCTGTGAGAGATAGCGATACAGAATCATCATTTAATGCCATTCTTGCATTATTGACAAATTCGTCTCCTCTAAATTTTGCTTCATTTAGTTCATAAGCATATCTATTATTAGAATCAATAGCTTTGAATCCTATTATATTTTTTACTTTTTTGATGTCAAAAACCATTTGATTTAAAACATCATTATAAGCAGTTTGTACTTTATAGTAACTATCTTTTAATTCGGTAGATTCAATGCCTTCTTTCTTTAATCTATTCACTAATTTTTCATGAAACATTCTTTGCTCATCTATTTGCTGTAGAAATTTCTCTTTATTGAATCTGTCTAAAAACTTCTTTGCTTCAGAATCTTGTGAAGGAATTTTGGATGTTTTACAATTTGTAAATAAGGTGATGTTTAGAATTAGTAAAATGATTATTGATATTGACTTTTTCATTTTTTTAGAATTTATTTTAAGATGAAATTACGTAATTTTTTATGTTCTTTTTTACTATACATGTAAAAAGATGTTTTTTTGATTTCGGATTGAGTGTTTTCATTTTCTAATGCAAGGACAAGTTCATATACGCGACCTGCTTTAATCTTTTTTAAAGTTTTAGTATTCAAAGTATTGTGATCAAAATAACTGAGTTCATAATCATCTTCATAAGCAATTACCTCCTTTGTTAAAGGATTTACCAACTCTATTCTATCTACTTTTTTATCGGTTTTCCAATTGATCAGTAATCCTTTTATATTAGTTATTTCTAAGCTATCGGGTTGCAAAAAAACAAAATCTAGCTCATCATTTTTTAAATAGGCTCCTTTCTCTTGTTCCACCAATCCATTTCTAGCATAAGAGAAAAAAGAAGTAACGGTTGTCCAAGAATCTTTCAAATTTTTCCATAAACGACTTTCATGATATTTATCAATGATATCTTTTAAAGATAAAGTACCGTCTATTTCTATCCATTCTGAACTAATTTCTTTGTCCAACCATAATATCTTTACTTTGATTTTTTTGTTCGGCTCAACAGGGTAGAGGTAGGTTTTTTCTGGTAAAGAGCATGTGAGTAAATAGCCACCACTTGACCTTCTAAACTCTGGTAAAAGGTAATCTTTATTTTCTACTTGATCTATTACTCTGATTTTTTTTACATAGTTAGTCTGTATAACAAATTTATTGAGTTGAGCATTGAGATTTAGACCAATACTAATAAAGATTAGTACCCCCAATATTTTAATAATGTTATTGTTCATGTTTATTTTTTTTTCTAAAAAATCCTTGATACCACGTATATATGGTGTAATCTTTTTGAAAGATTAATAAGGATACACCTATAGATAGTTTGGTTTGATAATAAATAAAAAATAAAGCGGCTATCTTATAAAAAAAGAGTAAGCTAGCGACAAAGCTAATAATTGTTGTCAGTATTGGTGTATATCTAGAGTCAAAATCTTTTTCGTAATTTAAGGCGATTAATAAGCCTACAAAAAAATTAATAATTAGAATAATAAGCCAATTATTATTTTTAATATTTTCTTGTGCAGCTAAATTTAAATATGCGTTTATTAATAGCAGCGTACCATTCAGATCTGTCTTGACAGGGGTAACAAAATTATCAATCGTATTTTCATACTTTGATTTATAATTATCAAATAGACCGATGAATACTATTTTATTTTCACATAAATCTTGGAAATCACTTGACGACATTACTCCGTTCAATAAGTCACTTGCTTCGTAAACCAACTTTGCTCTTTCCTTACCATAAATGTCTTTGTTGCGTATGATAAAATGAAGCTCTTTTATGTGATTAGAGAATTGATTGACAAACCCAGTATTATAAAAAGATGATTGTTCATACAATTTCCAAGGGACCGATACATGCTTTTTGTCATCTAAAAAAAACTTAAAGTATCGACTACTCCCTGTCTGTGGATCTTTGAATGGAAAAGTATAGCCCAGCGAACAGCCTGTATATTGTGGATAGGTAAGATTAGTTACTCTATCTGATTTGATTTCACTACGGGTTCCTTTAAAGACAATATCATCTTTGATATTAAAGTGATAAGGGAGTACTAATTTATTTTTTATTTTTTCTAATTCTTTTATTAGAATATTATCTTCCGCTTGTGCATATTCAAATGAATAATCTATAAAAACAACTTTGCTTTGATGTAGAGCAGTATCTGTTTGATTAAGAAAATTTGCTAACTGTTTTTTTTTAACTCTATTAGTTTCTTTATCAAAAAAATCAAAACCTAAGTTGATCATACAAAGCTCCTCTAAGTAAGGAGCATACTTATCATACAAATCACTATCCTTACTATCTATAGTATAATCTTGCTGAATTTTATCAAATAATTCATTCTCCAAATAAGTTGCTACAGGCAAAAATTGAAATAAATTAGTTATGAGCGTCACTACTAAGGCGTATCCTAACCCGAAGATCAAAATGATATGAAGTTTCCCTTTATAGCGTTTAAATGGATTAAACATTATTCTTTTTTGTCTATCACACTAACAGGACTAGCTACCTGTATTTTAATAATCATAGGAATTATTTCTAGGCTTTCATCATTGACCTTTATTTTTAATTCCGCTTCTTCAAAGGTTATTTTCGATTTCTCTATATCAAAGTAATCCAACATCGTTTTTGTAGTTTTTTCTTTGTAGCCAATCAAGTCATTCATTATACTATCAAGCTTATTTTTTTCTATGGTTGTTTTACTGTATAGCGCTATAATGTATTCTGCTCCTATAGTTTCTAAAACGAAAGCTGTATCAGGAGCAGGTATCATTTGAACATCAGTTCTATTATCTGAGCTAGGATAATGTAAGCGAACTTTATTTTCTCCATCGATAGTAAAAACTTGTAACACATAATCTTCCTTACCTAGTAGTTCCAGTTGTAATTTCTGACCTTGAAACAAAGAGGTATCTATTACTTCATATTGCCCTTTATGATAAGCTATTTTAGCAATTTCTTTATTTTCATTTTCATCTATCAATAGTAGAATAGACTGTATTAACTTATCGTCGGCTGTAATTATCACTTCGTTTTCTTCTTGCTCTTTTATCATGTCCGCTTTTACTGTTTTCACTAAACTATCTACAGCATAAATTACATGATAAGCGTCCTCCTTGATTTCCAGGCCTAAAACCTTATAAAGGTTATCATCAATTTCTGGGTAATATGAATTTTCTATTACCTGCATTGGAGTTAATTTTTACAATTCTCAGTTTAGTATTTTCTTTACAAACTATAATGAAATTTCCTTCATTATCTTCCAATAAAATTTTGGTCATAGTATTGTATTCAGGATGACCAATTTTCTTATCCCAAATAAATTGCCCCTCGAGACTGAGATTATAAATCGCACCATGAAAATTTTGTATTCCTAAATCATCGCCATACCCTGTGGCTACAATATTATTTTCTTTACTGAGGTGTAAACAAGTGATTTCATCTTTTCCGACTTGACCGCCAAAGATCCTTTGAAAAAGAATTTCTCCTTTGCTGTTTGCCTTGACAATCAAATTATCTGTATTTTGTGTATCTAGTACTTGTGAACCAGCAATGATAAAATCCGTCTCATTAAGGGGCAAGATGGAAGTAATATTTCCAAATATTTCTAGTGTTGTATGCCAAGATTCTTTTTTTACTTGACGGTCATAGCACTTAATTTTAAGTGCTTTGTCCTTTGCACCAACAACCATTATATTCTTGTCATCAATATAATAGGCCATAGCAGAAAAAGGAATATCAATCTGAAAAGAATCAATAGATATTATACTGTTTTTTTCGTTATCTATAGATCTCAAAAGATGATGCGTACTATTAGCGGTCAATAAGTATTGATTTTCATACCAACCAATAATATTTTCATTCGCAGGTATCTGTAAATCTAACCTGTTAGATTCCTCTTGGGCATTCACTACCAATTGGTATATGAATACCAATAGCGAAACTAAAATTATTTTTTTCATGATCAGTCTTTTAGAGAGCATTTAAGTAGTAAATAATAGCTGAAGCAAAGTAGGTTCTTTAACTTTGCTTCAGCACAAAGAATTTAATATTTTTTTATTCTCCTTCTACTACTAAGATAATAGGTACAACGGTTTTATCTTCTTTATTAGAAGAGACAAATTTCATACTATTAGCTGCGTATTTAATGTTTTTTGTAGATACACTAATATCTCCGAACCCTTCTTTATATCGCTTAGAAATATCTCCCTTTGTACTATATACTTTCAGCACACGTGCCTTAAAATCTTCTATTTTCTCATGAGCGTAGATAATAATCATATTGTCATTTCCAGATGCTCGTTTTACAAAGGCTCTTTCTTCACCTGGCATTATGATTTCAACATCTTCACTAGCTATAATAGGTGCCTCTCCTGATCCTAAGTGTTTAGTATCGAATTTTTCATTTCTTGGCCAATGTACATTTACGCCAATACTATCAATACTAAATACATAAACGTATTTTGATTTTTGCATTTGGGTAATCATCAATTGGAATTGGTCATTAATTTCCCAATCTTTCTTTTCTAGTTCATACTCATAACCTTCTTTGTATTTTGGTTTTGATTCACCAAAATTAATCACAGGTTCGCCGTCTGTTCCTTCTCCTATTTCAGGAATAGTAAATGCAAATTGACCTCTCATAAAAATAGATTTTTTTGATGGTTGTATTTCATCAGTTGAGTCGGCTGTAGCCTCTTCTTTATCATCTTCATATTCCGTATTCTCGGGCAAATCATTATCAATTTCATTTTCTAAGTCTGATATATCTTCTTTTCCATTGTTACTTTCAATAACATACACATAGCCATACATACAGTGTTTTCCAAAGTCTTCATACTTAACCCAAATATATCCTTCATTCCCCCAGTTATTCCCCCAACTATTCATTAATTCAAAAGCATTTCTTGCATCATCATATCCTACTACGGTCATAGCATGACCACCCCAAGGTGAAGTATCGCCTTGGCTTGGATCCCAATATTTTCCTGCTATATTAGCAAAATTTTTTCTGATAGACATACCTATTACAACTGGATTTCCATCGGCAATAGCTTTTTTAGTTTTGTATATTTTCTCTTTTGGATTATCCTCTGTATAGAACAAAGCATAAAAGTCTTTTATCTTATTTTCTTTAGCCTTATTGGTTGCTTCAATTGAAGGTTTGATTTTGCAATCCGTATAAGGTTCAATATCAAAATCTTTGCTCTCACAGATTCCAGATTCCATTAGGAAATTACCTGCATCATATAGAGATGACCCGTAATAACAATTTTCTGATTTCAAAATATTATTGTAAATAAACATTGCTGAAAAAGCATTGCTTTCGATTTGGTCAGATGTCCAGTTTTCTTTTTTTGCATGCATGATAGTAAGTGCACAGTAACCCGCAGCCCAACCGACACAGGAACCAATATAGTTTTGATTTTTTACAGGAGGACAATATTTTTTAAAACTTGACTTTATCGGTAAATCTCCAGACTTTGAGCCTAATACTGGAATGATTTCTAAGGAGTTATATTTGTCATCATCCATTCTTAATCCAGGAGAAAAATCATCAGGATCAACTTGGGCATTAGAAGTAGTAAAAATAAATAAGATAAAGCTTACTGACATTAGAAATTTAAAATTCATGGCTAGTTGTTTTGATTAAAAAATAGGGTTTAAGCACATTACTATGTTCTTTATATAATAATATTACATAGATAAACTAAGCATTACGATTACTCTAAGTTTTTTAAAGATTTTTTTACAAACAATAGGTGATTAAGAGAGAGTCATCGTTTGGCTTTGAATTCAGAATTAAAATTAGGTAAAAATGATGAATATATTACTACTTTTATGAATACTTTAACTCCAGCTCAAATAGCATTATAATTTTCTTAAAATAGCATCTATTTTTTCTTGATATCGGCTATTGGGAGGTATTTCTTTAAATATTCTTTTTGCTTCTTTTACTTTTTTATCTTTTAAAAAACTTAAACCCAAATACCATTTAGAAGGAATTTCTAGGGTCTCTGTATTCTTTTGGTCAATCTGCTGAAAAATTGAAATAGCCTCTTGCAGTCTGTCTTGTTGTAAATAACATAAACCTAGATAAAATAATGGTATTTCATCCTCACTACTTTG
The DNA here is from genome assembly GCA_947561585.1 of Caprella mutica. Classification (NCBI taxonomy): domain Eukaryota; kingdom Metazoa; phylum Arthropoda; class Malacostraca; order Amphipoda; family Caprellidae; genus Caprella; species Caprella mutica. The sequence goes on along the minus strand of CANNZV010004437.1, from coordinate 4,533 downwards.
GGTTTCTATTTCCAAAAAGCGAATGGCTTCTTCATGATTTCCAACATCATAAGCTCTCATTCCTTCTGCAAGAGGAGTGACCTGTGTGTTACCAAAGTTTAGAATATTTTCGTAAGGTTCAAAATTATTATTATATATAGTGGAATAATCTACTGTCTCATTTGAAGTCGTCAAAAAATATCCTAAAGTACCTATGAGACCAATAAGGAGAAGACCTCCCAATAACCAATTCCACAAATTATTTCCTCCTTTTTCAGTGCCAAAATTAGTGTCATTTTGGGAGTCATCAGATTCATTGCCATCAATTGGTGTATCTTGAATTATATCTTGTAATAGTAAATCAAACTTTATTTGTTCTTCATTTTTATGAACGAAAGCAATTTTTTTCCTAAAAAGCACTTCTTCTTTTAATGCTTCATTATTAGCCATCTTTTGCTCAAATGCAGCTCTTTCGGCAATGGAAAGGTTGTTATTCAGGTAGGCCTGAATATCCTTTTCAAAAAACTCCATCTGTTCAAAATTCAATTCCATTGCTGATAATTAATAGACAATTTGTCCGACTAAAATTTTCTTTAATTTCTTTTTACAATCAAAATGTCGTTTTCTAATAGAAGCTGCTTTCATCTCTTTTTGTTCGGCAATTTCTACCAAACTCATTTCTTCAAAATAATGCATACGGAAAAATTCTCGACATTGTTCACCTAGCATTTTGATGCCACGGTGTAACATACTCACTTCTTCTTCTTGTACTATCTTTTCTTCTGCTGTTCGACTCGCATCTGCAACCCAATTTTCTTTTTCAGAAAGGGTGGTTTCTCTTTCTCTTTTCTTTTTCCGCTTTCGCAATTCGTTTAGCCACATATTCCTACCAATATTAAAGAGGTAGGCTTCTATTTTTCCTTGGTCTTCATATTCGCCATCCAAAATTTTACTCCTCGTTTTGACCAATGCTAACCTAAAGAAATCATCACCATCCTCCTTTGAACCACTATTCTTAAGAATATGACCAATAATTGACCTGCCCACATTGGCGTATAACCATTGTAGTATTTTTCTATCTCCACTTTTGATTCCTTCTATTATTTCTTGTGAACTATAAGTCATTCGTCAATCATATATGGTTGAAGCTATAAAATCGTTACCGAAATACGTGTTTTTCTTATTTTTTTGCAAAAAATATATTCTATTGGTGTATTTTCATTCTTGCATTAGTAGCTATGAGCACTCTTTCGCAATAGTATCATATATAATCATATATAATCATATATAAAACATATTACCAAAATGAAAAATACACTTATTCCTGTAATTTTAGCAATTTTTTTACTCGTATCCTGTAATCCTACAAAAAAATAAGTCCAAATACGGGGAAGGATAATATAGGTTTACCCAATTCGTCCAATTTATTACCACCACCATCTAACACCGATGCCACTGATGGTACTTTTGAAAATAAGATTCGTGTAAAATGGGATGAGATATCTGGTATTAGTAATTACTCCGTTTTGCGTAGTATCAATCAAGATAGAAATGACGCTAAGGAAATAACAAGAACGAAGCAAGCAAAATTGACCTCATCTTTTCTTTTTGATTACAATGTTGACCCTGGAGTACTTTATCATTACTGGGTACAATGCACCGATGTCGATGGAACAAAAAGCGAGTTAAGCACTTCGGATTCAGGTTTTATACCCAAAAGGTCAGACCTTGTTACGCCCGTCAATTTCACAACCAATACAGGGAATATAGCTTCGCTAGAGTGGAGTAGAGTACCTAGTGCAGAAAGCTATCATCTACAAATCACAGAAACAGATACTGATTGGTCTGCCAAAGAAGGCTTGACTTCAAGTAATATTATCTTGGATACTATCATAAATACCAATACTTTTATTTTTGACAAAAAAAATCATCCCGAGCAGTATGCTTGGTCTGTCAAGGCACAAAGTGAAGCGGGTGATTCTTTCTATATGGAAAACCAAATGGTAAGAAAAGATATGCTAGGAACAGCAGCATCTTTCGATTTTAATCCATCTATCATCAATCTCCGATTCAATGATAAAATGGATGGCTTTACTTGTGCTTTTAAAGAATGGAAAGAAGGTTTAGAATTACTTTATTTTATTTCTGAAGATGAAAAATTGGATAACAATGATATGCTTTGGAAAAAAGAAGTTATTAAAAGTAAAACGCTTGAAGAAAGTATAGTCGATTATCCAAAAGAAATGAAACACCTTATTTTAGTACCGCAATACAATCAGCAAATCATGCACCATTATGCTTACATGGTGAAATTATAATTGCTTACTACTAAAAAAGTAAATCCCAAAGGCTTTATTTACGTCAATAATCAAACCCCTAAAATGGTCTGAAATCTATATCATAAATGAATAATCAAAAAGTATGTATTATAATTGAACGCCCTTTTACACAATAGCTGTAAAAGGGCGTTCAATTATAAAAACCGATATTAATTCGCTAATACGACTTGTTTAGTAAGTACTTCTTTAGCTGTTTTAATAATGACTAAATAAACGCCATTTTCCATTCCTGAAAGATCAAATGAATGTGTGATAAACGTGTCATTATCAAATCGCTGTACATTAATAATACGTCCCACCATATCTGTAATGCTAATTTCTACTTCACGCTGATCAGATTTGAAAAAGTCATATTGACAAACCCATTCGTTGGATTTGGAAAAACTTTTAAGTCTTCTAAAGTTAACTGTATAGCTTTTTCTGTTTCTATAAGCAAAGATTTATCTTCTATCGAATCTAAAAATTCCGTTGCTATTTCTTCCGTGAATTGAGGCTGTGCTTCGGGTATCGTAGCACTTAAAGTATTAGTGGTTTCATTTGAAAAATTACTTACTTTATTGAAATTAATATTATCTAGGTAAAAATTATACCCTGTATTTGGGGTATAAAAATTTATTGCACTTAGTTTCTTCGTACCAGTATTCTGGTTAGATTGGTAATTAAAGGGCCAAGTACGGATATGTACGCCATCTATATATAAAGACGTTGAATTATTACTGATATCAAATTGTTGTCTAATATCAAGCCATTTATCAGAACCATAATGGAAGCTATAATAACTACCTGCTACCTTTAATCTACCTGTATTATCTCCATCAAAAAATAATTCTTGCCCCCATTCATCGCTGCCACTACCTGCGTTAAATTCATGTAATATATTGTAGTAAGCTTTGTCTTCTGAAAACATCCACAAATTGAAATTTAATTCATACTTACCACTAATTCTATTTCCCAGTTTTAAGACGACATCTTGCGCACCGTTATCTGTACCATTGTGTCTTACTCTCAAATACTGATAGCCATTATTCGCATTAACGACAGCATCTTCGCTACCTCCTTCATTACCACTCCAAGTCGTCCAACAAGCAGATTGAGGGCCTATTGCACTTGTATTGTATGCTTCAAAATCTTCACAGATAGCATTGGAATAAATATTTGTACATTGACAATCATCATTTTCATTTCCGCCAATAGTAACTTTGGGCGAAGTATAATAACTACCATTGTCGGTCCCTAAAGTTTCGCCTACAGTTTTCTTATAGTCAGCATAGACCCCAACATAGTAAGTTCCATCAGGTACATCTGTTATCGTTTTGCTAAAAGATTCGGTACTCACTTGACCTGGACTCAGACCAGTAACATAATCTTCTCCTAAGTAAATATCTTGAGTACTTATAGTCGTATTCGTTGATAAATAGTACCCGACATAACTACTGCCTGCATTAGCTTCACCTATATTTTTTATTTGCATTCCTGTTATAGAAATCGTATTTCCATTTACAGTTAATGTGCCCAATTTTGAGCAAACCAGATTTGGTTTTCCTGTAGTCGTACTAAGGGTCACTTTTGGAGAATTATAATATCTATCATTATCACTTTCAGAAGTTTCACTTACTGTTTTCTTGTAATCAGCATATATTCCGACATAGTAAGTGCCATCAGGAATACCAATAATAGTTTTGCTAAAAGATTCGGTACTCACTTGTCCTGGACTCAGATTAACAACATAATCTTCTCCTAAGTAAATATCTTGAGTACTTATAGTCGTATTCGTTGATAAATAATATCCCAGATAACTAGTTCCTGAGTTTGCTGTTCCAGTATTTTTTACCTTCAACCCTGATATATTAATCTGATTACCATTAACAGATAAATTTCCCATATCAGAAATCACTAAATTTGATTTGTTATTGGTTTGAGAACTTCCAACAGTAAAATGATGCGTGACAGTTTGCCCCTTAAAAGTAACTTCAAATTTCCATTGCCCTTCTTGTGCATCTTGCGGTAATGCGATTGATCTATACCATCCAAATTGATCGCTATCAATAGTAGATTGTATCCAATCCCAAAAAAGACTGCCATTGGGTTGATAAATTTTCCAAGTTGCATTGTCCTGATCTCTGGTATGTCTAAGATAAATACTTGCATATATTGTTTCACCGGGCATAAAAGTGTTGTCTTCGTTCGTAATGGTTCTATCTCTGCAACCACTACT